>CM031237.1:749536304-749591679 GCA_018340775.1 Taxus wallichiana var. yunnanensis | reverse complement strand
CCCATTTCTAACTTATTTTGCCGTGAGAGAGCACCTACACGACACCACACTTCTACTTGTTTTTTTCCAATTAGTCAAAATGAAAGTACCTCCTCTTTCAAGACAAACCACTTTTACCTCTTTTTTCTCAATTACTCAAAATGAAATTTACTCTCTCCTACAAGATAATGCACTTCTACCTCTTTTTTCATCAATTGTTCAATATGAACATTATTGACCTCCTCCTTCAAGATAACCCACTTCTACCTCTTTTTCTCAAATATTTAAAATGAAAGTTACTCTCTCCTACAAAATATCCCTCTTCTATCCTATTTTTCCAATTACTCAAAATAAAAGTTACTAATCCTCTACTCTTTGTAGAATCCTTACAAGATAGCCCGCTCATACCTCTCTTTTTCCCTTTACTCAAAATGAAAGCTACAAACTTCCTCCTACAAGATTGCCCACTTATGACTTCTTTTTGCCAACCACTTTAAAATGAAAGTTAATGACCTCCTCCTACAAGATAGCCACTTCTACCTCTTTCTTTCCCAATTACTCAAAATGAAAGTTACTAATTTCTTCCTACCAAATAGCCCACTTCTATCTTTTTTTGCCAACTACTCAAAATAAAAGATACTAACACCCTCTTCTTTGTAAATCTTGTACATTATGGCACAATTCTAACTACTTTTTGTCAATTAGTTAAAATGTAAGTTACTTAGCTTTCCCTCCTCTTTGTAGACCCCTTACAAGATGGTCCACTTCTAACTTTTATTTTTGTACATAAAATTTTTACAAGATAGGCCACTTCTATCTCTTTTTTTAATAATAATTGCTCATAATGAAAGTTACTCACTCCGACAAGATAGCCCACATCTATCTTTTTTTTTCCAATTACTCACAATAAAAGTTACTAACCCTCTCCCTTTGCACCCCTTGCAAGATGGCCCACTTCTAACCACTTTTTCCAACTACTTAAAATGAAAGTTATTTAGCCATCTCTCTTCCTTTTCGTAGACCACTTACAAGATGGCCCACTTCTAACTTCTTTATGTCAACTACTTCAAATGGAAGTTCCTTAACCGCTTTTCTTCCTCTTTGTATGTAGACCCCTTACAAGATGGTCCACTTCCAACTTTTTTTTCCCAATAGACCCCTTACATGATAGCCCACTTCTACCTTAATCTTTTGTATAGTCCCTTAGAAAATAGCCTACTTTTCACTTTTTCTTTTTGACAACTACTTACAATGACAAAATACTTAACCCTTCTCTTTGTACAAAACCCCTTGTAAGATGGCCCACTTCTAACTTCTTTTACCAACTACTTAGAAAAGTTACTTAACCACTCTTCTTTGTAGACTCCTTACAAGATGGCCCACTAACTACTTTTAGCTAACTACTTAATATAAAGTTACTTATCTCTCCTTTTTGTATGTAGACCCCTTACAAGATGAAAGTTGCTTAACTGCACTTCTTTGTAAACCCCTTACAAGATGGCCCACTAACTACTTTTAGTTAACTACTTAATATAAAGTTGTTTATCTCTCCTCTTTGTATGTAGACCCCTTACAAGATGGCCCACTTCTAACTTCTTTTATTAGACCCTTCTCTTTGTATACATCTTACAAGATGACTCACTACTATCTTCTTTAAGCCAAATTATTAAAAAAAAAGTTACTTAGCCCCTTTTTGTAAACACCTTACAAGATGACCTAGTTCTAACTACTATTAATCAAGTATTTAAAAGAAGGTTACTTACCCCCTCCTCTTTCTAGACCCCTTGTAAGATGACATGCTTCCAAATCAAAGTTCAAGATTTTGACAAACACAAATCCACATATTTGTCTCGAAAAGAGAGATTTTAACGAGTTTAAACAAAAAGCTTGTGAAAAGGGAAATTTGTTTTTACTATAGTATAAAAAAACTTCAAACAAATAGGAAAAATTTAACAACTTAATGTTGAATGTCTTTGTATCTTCTTAAAGTATATCATACAAAATTTGAGGCACATACTAAATACTATTAATTTTATATATTGAAACAACTTGCAATTGAAATAAATCTAACCATCTATACAAAACAAATCATCACATCTAATAGTGTACATAAACCATATTACTATAATATTAGCAATCATACCATAAAGGTGCAATGGATACACCAAGGTGGCACACAAGGGTGGATGAAGGTCAAGCTAGGTGGCACATGAAACATTTGATTGGGCATGCAAAGAGCTAGACGTAGAGACAAATATAGAAGCCATTTGCTGCATGGTAGAGTATTCTTTAACAATATGGCTATCAAATCATTGTATGTCAAGACATGATGACAATGTAGTGTATATGTGAAAGAAAACACAAATTAATAACAAAGATGCAAACTAAACCAAAAACGAAAATGATAAGCAAATAATATGGTGAAGAAGGATGGTCGAAATATGTGAATATGATAGGAAGGAATGAAGGAGACATGAAGAAGTTAAAGTCAAAAGGATTGAACGTGAAATATTGGAGGAGAATGACAAAAGGGACCAAGGAGGAGAATTTTTGGGTTGGGGAATCTAATGGAGGAAACATAGAGGATTCTCTTTTTTCTTCCAACAAATACATGCAAACCACGACTTGAATAATAAATTCATTTGTCTTATTACTACCAACTTGGAAAACCCTCTGATCAATCATGAAAAGTAAACATAAATACATTGGGCAAGTAAACAATTTTGCTTCTCAACTACTAAAGTGATGGAGAGGCATTACACCCTACCACTCACCACTTGTTGAGTAAGCTTAGGACATTGTAAATAATTATTATCTCCAATTAAACATTCAAAAGAATAAATATAAACTAAGACAAATATGAACTACGCCTTGGTGAAAAAATAATGACCAAGATAATAAACGATTGATTTCTTAGGAACTTAAAGTGTATCACTACATATTAAATCTGAACTACATATTAAAAAATGAACAACTATTGGTGCTTTTGTCAACAATCTATGGTGAAAAAAAAGTACATGTTTTGGTAAAGGCACGGCATAGGGTCCTCTCCCTAATGGGAAACATACATTAGTAAAATGGGGTGACTAATGTATGAACAACACCCATTTTGGAAAGCCACTACCAGTAAACAATGAAAGCATACTATGGATTTGATCTATTTTCCTCTAAAAATAATGCTTTGAGAATTTTCGTCATCTATTTTGTTGTTTTGGCAAAAGAACAAAATGCCTTTGCACACATGCATTAAAATCAATGTATATATCTTCCATCTTCTATTCTTGCTCAAATTGTGAATAAGAGAGCATTTATTGTTCTCATGCAATTTGAGAGAAAAAAATCATAGGGTAGACATTAGATTTAAGAGTAAAAACTGAAATTCAAATATATATTTCCTCTCTTAAATATTAAGTTTTATACAATTTTTTTATTTTTATTGAAAAGCATATCCATATAATAATGATGAAATGTACAATGCTAATCATACAAAATTGGGTGGAAAAGATCACACCCCACATGCAGAGTAAAAGTAGCCATTAAAAGGCTACGAGTGGCACATATTACATAATCATATCAAGATAAGCTTATCAATCAAAAAAAGTTGGAGCAAAATTTGCAGAAACCAGCAGAAAAAACTAGGCATGGAGCTAGGCGGCGGCGGCAAACATGGAGGCAAAGGGGGTGATTGCGGGGCTTCAATTGAGCAGTCACCCCACCCACCAGAGGGTCAAGGGGTGTCGATGTCGACTCCCCAACCGTCGGCCTATGTTTGCTCCTCCTCATTGCCCCGCTGGTTGGGCGATATGGCTAAGGAGAGCCGAGGAAACTTGGAGTGATCGGCGCTTGCACCCGTAACCGCCACTTCCCAACCGGCCAAACACCCTTGGCGCGGGAGGAGTCTCGAGGTTTGTAATTTCTGAAGGGGGTGGCAGGCGGGCCAATGCCAGTCAAACCACCACGGGCACTGCGTATGAACACCAATTTTATGCAAATAATCACCAGGTATGAGCTCTTGAATTAGAGAAATGGCTTGTTTATCGTTGTCATGAAGAGCAAATTTAGCTTTCAGGCTGATCCATGGAAGCCAATCCCTAGTGGCAAGACAAAAAAGGTCCTGAATAAACTTAACTCCTTTTCTGAAAAGACGCATACCCTTAAACTGCACTGAAAGAGCAAGAGGTTTGTCCTGATATTGAAAAACTGGATTCCACCATAAGCTGAGAGAGTTGAGAGAGAGCCCATTTCGAAACCATCACCCTGCCAAAGCAGGTGGGGTTTGAGGAGCTCCTAGGCTTTCCAAATACTTTTAGCCACAAAAGAACCACCAATTTTAATAGGAACAGGCAAAGCAATAAAGAATAGTAGTTCAAACCCTGCCATGCCTTCCGATTAAGAGGAGACCCTTGAGATATACAATGCCTGAGCAGAATTTTCCAAGATTCCTCACCTTCAAGGCTGCGAATTATCCATTTGGCGGTAAGAGCAACCCCTTGCAATTGTATGTTGATAAGGCCAAGACCGCCAGTGTTTTTGGGCGTACAACAAACATCCCAAGCAACCCTGTGAAAACCATGGTTCCCCTCAGAGTTGGCCCAAAGGAATTCACGCAGAATTTTTTCCAACCGATGGTAAGCAGCCTTAGAAGGAGCCCAACAGGAGGAATAGTAGACATGAGTGGCAGCTAGAACCTTGGAACAAACTTGAAATTTGCCAGCAAGAGATAGATGCTTGGTGAGCCAAAAGGAGATTTTTTTTTCAACTCGTTGAATCACATAGTCCCAAAGGTCAGCAGGGGAAGCCATGAAGGCAAAGGGGATGCCAAGAAATTTAAACTGAACGCCAGGTTCAATCCAGAGCCATTGAAATCCCTCTAGCCAAGGAGGTTTGGGACCCACTGCCTGCCTGTAGCACTGGGTTTTTTTCCATTGAATGGCAGAACCCGAAGCAAGACAAAAGGTATCAAGACATTGCATAGCATTAGAAACAGAAGCCTCAGACTCAGCCAGGGTGAGAAAAGAATCGTCAACAAAATGACCATTAATCAGCTGCTGAGGAGAAGAAGGTAGTTGAATGCCTTGGACTAAACCAACATGAGCAACATTAGCAAGCAAATAGTTGAGACCTTCAACAGCACAATGACATAAAGAGAAGGAGCAAGAGGGCAACCTTGTCGGATGGAACGATGAAGAGAAAACCGCTCAGATTGTTGACCATTGATAGTAATACAGGCACCCACATCTTGGAAGAGCATATTAACAGAGTGCGGATGAACCGAGGTCCAAAGCCAATAGCCTGCAACATGGCTAGAATGAAAGGCCACTCAACTCTGTCATAGGCTTTCTCAAAATCAATTTTGACAAACAGAGCCGGCTGAGAAGTCTGGCGCGCATATTCCATGCCCTCCCAAACTGCAATAATGTTGTCCAAGATATATCTGTTTTTAATAAAGTTGGTTTGTTCACTCCTGATGATCAAAGGCAATAGGTTTGTAAGCCATTAGCAAGAGCTTTGGCAATAATCTTGTATGAGACATTGAGCAGAGTGATTGGCCACCAGTTGGTGATAAGCTCTGGATCACCAGTCTTAGGTATGAATTTGATGTTGCCTTGGTTGATCAGAGCTCCCAGAGTGTTGGAGGACATAGCTTCCAGATAAACCTGGTAGAGATCCGGACCAACAGTAGGCCACAAAGCCTGGTAGAACTCACAGGGAAAACCATCAACCCCAGGGGCTTTATCAGAAGCCATCTGAAGAGCAGCTTCCTTCAAATCATCAAGTGTGAGAGGCCGATCATAGGCAACACGTTGGCTTTTAGAAAGCTTGCAGGGAACAACCTCAATGCATTGGAGGAGAGCAACATCACGAGCCGGAGTAGCACAAAAGCTTGCAGAATGTCAGGTAAAAGGGTAAGCCTTTGATTACCTTCCTTGATTGCTTTGATTTTGGTGAGAGTTTGATTAGATTTAAGAGAAGCAAAAACTCCTTAGTGACTCTATCACCAATTCTGAGCCAGTGAAGTCTGGCACGAACTTGAGCTCCTCTAGCCTTATAGTGCTCCTCAATCTGAAGTTTATGCTTCCAATGAGCAGCTTGCACTTGAATATGAGTGTTAAAGGGAGACAGATTAAGCTCTTGAATAGCTCTCAAGTATTCAATATGAGAGGCTTCATGAGCATTTTTTCGAAAAAAAGCAGCCTGCTTCCCATAAAGCCGAAGAAAAGTAGTGGTGCGAGTGATGGCATGAGACCACCAATCAATCCAGCCAATCCCATCAACAGGTCTTGGGTCAAGATTCCAAATACGTCTGATGTAATCCAAAGTCTTAGGATGAGAAAGATGAGACGTATTCAAGTAGAACTGAGTGGATTTGGGCTTGGGACACTGAAAGTTCCATTGGAGCCCAAAGAAAATAGGCTTATGGTCAGAGACCAAAGCAGTATCCACAACCGAGACCGGGAGGCTATGTGAAGCATCAAAAGAGAACCATTGTTGTCATCAAGGCGTTTATACACTCTGTCATCGCCAACTCGAAAGTTAGACCATGTGAACCACGGAGTGGCAGAATTTGAGTGCTTGCGGTGGTTGGGATCAAACAAACAGAGCTTATTGCGCAAGTAAACCAGGGCTTCACGCTCCCCAGCACACCAATGCATAGGAAGCCGGCCCAATTTGTCTTCGGGAGATTCCACCATGTTGAAATCACCATAGAGAAGCCAGGTAGCAGAAGGCAAGTGATCGCCAACCACCGCCAAAAAGAAGAGTGCTCCGAAGCATCATTGGAAGCATAAATGTTTGCCAACCCAAGAATATGACCGTCAAAATCAAAAAGGGTCCACACCACCCGATGGGTGGGGTCAGAGCCCCATGATATGATATTGGAGGTGAGGTCAGGACTTAAAAGAGTGACAACACCACCTCGACCATTATCATGCGCTGACATCTGGCAGAGAGAACCATGTGCCAGATGGTATGCATAAGAAAAAAAAGCTTCCTGGAAGCCGTTGATTTTTGACTTCCTGTAAACACAAAACCTGAAACTTTGTAAAATACTGCAACTATCTGCTCTCGACAAGATATCTCGCATGAAGTCAAATTAGTGAGCCCCCTGACATTCCATGAGTAAACTATATCAGAACTGCGTGTTTCCTCCTCGAGGCTTGTTAACGCTCCAAAACGGTTAGAAAAAGTGACTTGTCGTGCATTCCCATGCAAATAGTCTCCAAGCTCAAACTGTCTGGTGAGGTCTCTGTGAAAAATCCTCATCAGAAGGAGGGGAGGGACTTCTTGAACGGCGTAAGGCTGATTTTCTCTTTATCTGAGTAGCCGAACCACCAACAGTGTTATCCATGATGCTTGAGGGTTCGGGAAGCGAGGGGTGTGCAAAAACAGGCACCGATGGGTGGGAACTGATGACAATAGCAGCTTGCAGAGTCCTGGGAGATGGCAGATGAGGGCTTGGGAAGGGACGCAGTAGACGGCTTCACAGGAGCAGAAGCGAGGCATTCACCGGTTTATAAGTGGTAGTTTGGGATTTATCATGAGTCCGAAGGTTCACGACCGCTGATGGTGGTCCATCCATTAAGGGGGTGTTGGATTTAGGGTCGGTGGGGGCTTCTCAACAACAGCCGGTGAGCTTTGTGTCATGAGGGGACAATCCTTGATCATATGATCGGCGGATTGGCATCGAAACAAGTGTTGGGTAGGTTAATATAAAGCACCTTCTGTGCAAAGCGTGTATCCCCCACCTGGATGTCGAGGGTATCCTTAAGGTCCTTTGAGAGATCAATTTCCACACAGACCCATTTCTGGGGTCGAGCTGAGTAAAATTTGGGTTGTTCATGGCAGATGAGACGACCCAAGGGTTTGATAAGCTGGTCAATAAAACCCCATAGAGGCAATGACAGACCTGGAAATTCAATCCAAACAAGAATCTTGAGTTTGGCTTGCTCGAGACTTGAAAGTCCCGAGTCCAGTGGGAAAACACCACAAGGGTATTACGAATAAACCAGGGACCATGGTTGACAACAGCTTTGCAATGCTCAGCATTAGCAAAGCGAAATAGAAAAAAACCCTTGGTCATATTCTGAACTCCCTCAACTTTGACGCCGTGGGGTTGCCAATGGTTATGAATCCATTGACGGAGGATGCCTTCCGGGGGAACTCGGCCCACAAAGTAAGCAACAAGAGAAAAAGATTCAAACCAGTTGCATGCTTTATCAAATGCAGGTAAATCAAGCACAATATCGGGGAAGGAGTATCAAAATCCTTACCTCGTCGAATACCTTCGAACGAATTTCCTCGCTCTTTTCGGCGCCATTGTTGTCCAGAGCTCCTGCGTTAAGACCAACATCAATAGATGCATGGCCCGAGGAGGTGGTCATTATATAAGCCGCCCAAGAGGCGAACGGTATATGTTATTTGATTTAGAGGTACAGTTATTATTGATCCACTTAATCTGAAGGTTGTTTCTACATTTCAAACTTGTTATAAATTCGTACATGATTACTTGTGATATCGTTTTCGATAGTTAATCAATTTTATAGTTGATGTTGTTAGTTGTGCATTGGTTGTTCAGTTGGTGTTTTGTTGGAGAAACATTTATTATACAATTGATAATGTGTGTGATTGATAGTTGTAGTGTAGGACTTTAGTTGAAACATTACATTGTAATGTTGTATGTGTACATTTAATTATGTTACAGGTTCGTACTTTTAAAGTTGCATACCATATTTGCAAACAAAAAATAAATGTAGGTATACGTACACGTAATGAGACATGTATACGTTTGCAGTATTTATATCATGAGTGGTAGCATTTAGTGGGCAATTTTAGTTTCAATAAACTTGATTACATTTGATATCCCTTGAACGACCTTGCCGCTTTCGATAGAAGAAATGTTGAGTATAGTAGTATTTGAGGTGCTATGAAAGCAGAAGCTAGTATTTACGATGGGTTGAGTGATAGTAGTCTTGCTTCCTCCTTTCTTCTTGCTTCGAGGTCGGTAGTACGTGCGCCATATTTGAGTATCTCTCGAATGAAAAAGCAGGTGAAATGCGTAGATTTGCAAGCGAGGGACTCTAGAGAAAGCTATGAATGTCAGACCCTGCCTTTCAGTGGTTCCAATGTTGACGGTTGCTCTGTGCAAAGTAAGTCCCTGTGACTTGTGGATAGTTAATCCCCAGGCCATTTTAATCGGCAACTGTCTTCGATTCCCTCTGGAAATAGGGGGTATGGGAATATGTAAGGGGTTGGAGGGATCCCAACATGGGCCGTTGTATCTATCAAATTTTACAACAACAAATAAAGGTAATGCTGGTGGTTGCATTGATGCGTCGTAGACAATGTCTGTGATTGTTCCTGTGGCACCATTCACGAGGCCTGCATCAACCCATAGATTTGCAATAAGCATGATTTTTTGTTGTTTGCATAATAGAACGTTGTGTTGCAACTGATCATCATCAGGATTTCCTGGTCCAGTCCGCCTGTTACTTTCAGCAATGGATTGGGCGATCGGAACGTTCAATGCCTTCAACATCTGTAGGTTGTGGCATGCCACTTGATCATTTTTTGCAAACAAATGTGGTGCATCCTTAAAAATGTTGAGCTCCTGCTGAGTTAGGTGTGTGTCTGTGCGAGACATCAAGAGTTCCCAATCCTCAATTAGAGGGGTCGAATCTCGCATGTGGAGCAGTAAATTCCGGAATGAAACCTGTGCATTGGTTGTTCCTTGTTGCCGAAATATTGTTCGCAATGTAATGGAAGATTGAAATCCCTTCCAAAGGGTTGCTCCGTAGGAATTACTTGCGTAAAGAGGACTGTCCAAAACCGGCGGTAATTGCCCGAGGTCACCGAGGAGGATGACTGATCTGTTCCCAAATTCAGATGTTCTTGAGTGTGGGAAAGCTTCGCGGAGCCTACTGTCAATTTTGCTTAGCAACTTTGGCCCGATGAAACTCATTTCATCAATAAGAACATATTCTATATGTTTCAGCGATTCTTGAAAAGACGATAATGCACTACCTTCAAGGGGTTTTAGTTCTTTGATTGGAATACGCATGGCTGCGTGGATTGTGGATGCGAGATGTTGAATGTTGAAACACCGGTAGGGGCGAGCACAAGTAGAGGAGAGGGAGATATGGTTGATGCTGTGAATGAATTCGGATTTTATTTATCAGAAATGATTTTCCTGTGCCAGCCGTTCCTTGAATTATCAATCTTAGTGGAGGTAGAAGGGATTTGTTTGTTGAATGGTGTAGTATGGTATCAAGAGCTATTTGTTGTTCTGGAGACAAAGGAAGTGTGGAAGATGGTG
The DNA here is from genome assembly GCA_018340775.1 of Taxus wallichiana var. yunnanensis. Lineage (NCBI taxonomy): Eukaryota > Viridiplantae > Streptophyta > Pinopsida > Cupressales > Taxaceae > Taxus > Taxus wallichiana. Next base: position 749,581,388 of record CM031237.1, on the reverse strand, counting down.
GTGTGGCATGTATGTTGTTGTTAATTGTGTCTGCCTTCTCTCTCTTGATGAATGATGAACCAATTATCTACAAATCATGGGGAACGTCGTGTATGGTCCAATTATTGTGTATGTCAAAATCTCGTTTCCCCAACATTTCAAGACTGTCTAGACCCGTGTTGTTTCCGGGCGAAGTTGTGCAAAGACCTGTCATTCTTGTAATGGTTCTTGTTGAATACTGCATTCGGGCTCTGAGTCAGAACTAACATCTGTTGCAAGTCCCGTGATCTGCACTCCTATTATACAAGCCTTTCAGAAATATCGCGTTTGAATTTGGCTCAACCCCACATGACATCAATGTCACTTGGGACATGTACAAGCACAACTACAGACCGTGGCATGTTCTACGCACTACCGCAGATACAGGACTTGCAACAGATGTTAGTTCTGACTCAGAGCCCGAATGCAGTATTCAACAAGAACCATTACAAGAATGGCAGGTCTTTGCACAACTTCACCACAGGAACAACACGGGTCTAGACAGGTCTTGAAATGTTGGGGAAACGTAATTTCTATGACCTAAATATAATCGGACATGCACCACCACTTGCAACTTGCCTCAAAATAAAAGCTCAACTTTCAGACTTATCGCAATTGCACATACATGAGTGAAATGCAACTTTATATCATATCTCCCACTTCTTATCTTGTGACGTACCAAAAATGGAAAAAGAGCTACCAAAATGAAGAACAAATTTCTATTGACATTGACAGAATTTAAAGTGATAGAGCATAAAAGCAAAAGAGAACAATAGTACAACATTCTTGGCTCTCACATAGATTCTATTTCCATACCCATGAATGGAAATGTTTGTTGTTGCAACATACATCCACCATACAGAATTTAACCCTAATTAAATTTGAAAATGCACTTCTCCTAGTTCTACAATGTTAATTGTGGCAATTTTGGAACCCGATATTATGTATGCCAAACCAAATATTAATACTATGGAACCTGATATTATGTAAGCCAACCCAAATATTAATAATTTGGAACATAAAAGGTATCTGTCATAATAATTTCAGGAGTGGGTTAACGTCTGTAAAATCTCTCATCCAAGTAGACAGTATGATTTGATGAGTTGTGAGCTTTGCTAATATTGGACTTATAACTACAACACAAACAGGTTTAAAAGTTATAGGAGTGTGACTCCCCTTATGCATGTACACTCTCATGACCTGGAATATAACAAGTCAAACTGGCCTAATTTCATTTCCATTGCTCATCTTTAGATTACAATTTAGAGCTTAAAGAAAATTTTCAACTTACAATAGAGAAAGTATAAAAGAAATAATACAAGAAAAGGAAAAACAATACACACAGATTGGAGAGTTTCTACAAGTGAGTTTTATGTAAGTCATTTATCTGTGCAAACAATATATCCAGCTACATTGATAACTAATAGAAAATTTAAGACGAGGAAAACCAACTTCAGATTTCTATAGAGGACTACACTGCGCTGCAAGCTGTTATGCTTCGAACTTCTTTTCCTGTAACTCTACCATTCTTTGTCAAAGAGAGGATCCTGTCGAATTTCTGATCAGCTTTTGCAAATGAAATTCCTCAAGATCAGTAGCAGTTATAACATCTCATTAATCAAAAATCATATCAAATGAAAGAAGCATCAATGCCGTGTGAATTGTATATACCATAAAGTATAAATTCCTTTTTGTCCATTTTGAGCACTGCCGGACAGAAATTACAGTCCATATACTTTTAAGATGTATTGGAGGCTATTCATGGAGCTTTTGGTGGTTGTCTAAAATTGACCACATGGTCAACTTAGTTTGATTTACGTGGGCATCATCTTGGGCTGAGTATATTTTATTTACCCACCTCTCCCAGGCTTTTACATTCCTCTCAAAAGCACGGTACACTTGCCAGCTGTCATGCTTTCTGAAATGTGGGGGTTTAGATTTAGAGATCTCCCCAATTAACTATATCAGAGCTTTGAGAATGCGTAGTTTCTTCTGCCTTCTTAAATCAGACACCTGAAACTACATTTAGATTCTAGAATGGTACTTTGAACTTTGAACCTCTCAAGGATTATCAATGCAGTCGAAAATTTGAATGTCACTTTTATGTCAATGGAATGAGAAACAATGTTTTTACTTAAAATTCACCATGTGTTTTCGTCTTATAGGCTGAAGAAGGGTTTACTGACAAGTTTAAAACACGTTCTACATTACCTCCCCATGACAATTTCACTTCCTGGCTGCATTTCCATTCAAAGTAATCATTTCTTTCGCAATCAAATTAATTCCTCGTACCCAAAGTTCCACATTTGCAGCACTTCCAGCCTCAAAATGAATCTCTCTTTCCTTGATAGTCGTAATTCTAAATATCAGTGGTATATCTGCATCACCTTTGCAATGATTCTTGCGGAAAGCAACACTTGGGCCCATACCTGCTTCTTTGCAAACGACATTTCTTCTACTGGATTTGCCCCACGTTAGCAGTCCAGATTTAAGCACTCTAACCATTTTCATATGAGGAGCACCTTTACCCTGTCTTGTGTGCTTGCAGAGTTGTTCGCCTGCAAAAACAAACTTCCGTGCAAGATGATCCAATATTACGCCCTCTGCAATTTTTGACAAGTTATTTCTCCTAGCAAGTGCCAAAGCCGTTTCACCTCCGGGATTTGCCAGATGGCAGTCAGATCCTCGTAGAAGTAGAATTTTGCAAGCATCTGCATGGCCCTCTCTTGCAGCAAGCATCAGAGGAGTGTAGCCATCCTCATCAAAAGCATTGATTGACAGTAACCTTTCTTCAAGAGTTGGCCGAGTGCCTCCACGTTACCCCTTCGAGCTGCAAAGTGAAGGGCCTTAAATTCCTCTTCCTTCAATATATTTGCCAAAACAGCATCTAGGAGAACTCTCTCAAAATGATCTTTGCTGCCATGGAGTTGGGAGAGGAAAAAAGCTGTTTCGCCCTTCTTACTCTTCAGCTTCACATCAGCTCCTGCAAATATAAGAATTTTAAAAACCTCAATGTGTCCCTCTTTTGCAGCAACCATGGCTGCAGAATACCCATTCTTATCCTGTTCATTCAGATTTATGTCTAACTGTTCTAGAAGTTTCTGAAGAACCATAGAATCACCAAATCTTGCTACAAAATGAAGAGAAGAGAAAACTTGGAGATTGCTTGAATTTATTTTCTTTCCATCCTTTATCATAGCCCATAGAACTTGATGGAAAGAAGACTCAAAACCACTTTCTTCTACTATGCTGACTGCACTTTGCCCTGCCCTATTTACTAGCCCAAGATCAGCACCTGCAACCAGTAGATCCATGAAACACTCATGATGATTACCCTTTGCACATAGCATCAATGCAGTTTCACCCATTTCTGTCCTTGCATTCAGGTCACATCCATGTTCTATCAACTGCTTTACAATGGCAAGACAACCCATTCTAGCAGCCAAGTGAAGAGGGCGAAATACATGTCCATTATTTGTTCTTACACAAAACTCAGCATTTGCACCAGCATCTAAAAGTACATGACTTGCACCTGAGTTACGGCAAAGAATTGCATGACAAATAAGTGTTCTTCCTTGATGCTCACTGTTAGGGGATATGTATCCAAGCAACATCTTTAGAACTTCTCCCTTTGCTTCATAGTATTCAACAGCACACCAAGCTTCATTATATGGCTCTGCCAGGCTTGCCCCAACACGCAGCTCTTCACCAGATACTGTATCCCATGACCAAGCTCCAAGGCTAACTTTACAATCTGTCTTAGCACCTACCTACAATTTGCAAGGGAAAAACCTAATGGGTAATTGAAAACATGAAAAGATCACAGCTTAATTTTCATGCTGTTTGGTTATGATCGTAATTCAAATATGCGCAAGCTGCGTAATTGCTTTGAATCAGGTTCAGTTATGATCATAGATTCAAATTTGAACAAGACGTACAATCAAATTTGAGATAGATGCAATTAACACGAAAATTTCCAATTCAAAAACAAAAAACATGTAACTGTATCACAATACAGGCCATTCTAAAATTCATAATATATATGGTATAAAAATTATTGAAAGGCTGAGTTTTGCAATTAAATTCAACCTTGTAGTCACAAAATTAATCACCTCTAACAAATACTTCACAACAGGTGCTTGCCGGCTCACAATAGCAGCAATTAGTGGTGTGCAGTCCACATTTGCATGTAAAGCAGGCTTAGCTGAACGCAGCAGGACCCTATCCCATGAATTTTTATCAACTCCATTCTGCAAAACAATCCACATCAATAGAATAGAATGTCAAATATCTGAGAGATGATAGCATAATCAAAAGTGGCTAGAACACTGACATGATTAGGGCATGGTCCCATGGAGCGGGGGCTCCATAAAAATCTCAGCGGGTGCTGCTGAGAGAAATTAGGAACATTTTAGCAGTTTTTGGGTCCCATGGTTTTTTTTTTTTTCAACTTCTCCCGCTAAGAAATAATAGGAGCCCATTGCAGTTTTATGGTCCCATGAACTTTCTTGTGAGGCTGATTACTGCTAAATTTTTACATAGTTGTTTGTTTTAAGATCATAGTCTAGAATCATTGTTTTTAGCAGCAGCCTTCAGAACTGACTGCTTGCACTTAAGCCTGTCATCCACAAATTGCAATTAGACCATAGTCAGAGGGCCAAAATCAAGAGCTTGCAAAAACTGCACGAGTAAAATGCAGTAGACCAACCACATCATCGGATTTCAGCAGGCAGCAACAGACATCAACTTCTAATGAAAAAAATGAAAATGTGTAATGCTGTAATGACATACATAAGGTTTTATAACTATCATTATAAGTTTTTTGGCTGGAATGACATACATAGCCAGCAAACAAATACACATACATTGACTAAAATAATTGAAACAAACGGCCTCATCTGTTCATCTGACTAAAATAATTCAGGAACTGGAAGACCATTTAATCATGTTGGGATCGTATTTTATATTATAATATCATGTTGCAAATATATTCCAGGCCCAGGGCCTGGTTCTGTTGCAAATTAAATTATGAATAAGGCATCGTAGATGCCTAGATCCATATACAAATCCTGTCTGTGCAGTTATATGTGATGCTCTGTTTCAGTCCCAGTTAAGCATCTTTTCTGTATTTCTTCCTCTCAATTATTTTATGGTCAGCAGTCTTGTCCTTTTCATGTGGCAGTATCTGGCAGAAATTAGGTATCTCTTGGAACTTTTTATTGGACTCATACGAAAACTTAATTTTATCCAAATTCCATACTATATTTGACCTTTGAATGCCCATAATATTAAATATTTCTATTATAATCATGACAGCGATAGAGAGAAATCCAATCATGCATGAATCAAAGTAATTTTTCATTATAAAATATCCTTGCAATTACTTACATAGTTTAGATTAGATAGCCCTGTAAAATGCCCTGTATACAAGTATCCATCATGACCGTTCATGGTTTAGGGCTTATTTGACGATTTTAAGTGTTAGATCTACCACATATTACATATTACAACATTCCCCAAGGATGTATTGAAATATGAAAAGCAGAATTTCATACTGTAGAAGCTGCAAGATATTGACAAACTGATATACAAAATCACTGTTGGTTTAAAATGGCTAGATGTGATACATTCTGATATTTACACTCTTCAATGCAAAATGAACACTAGGCCCATTTCAAACAACAGTAACCAACTATGAAGACATGCAGAATTGAACAAGATATGAATGTATTGAATTGTAAAATGTCAAGTACAGAACTCTGTACAAACTTCAAAGATCTTATTATTGATAAATAATGATAGTCAACATCCATTTGCCTTTCGAACAAATCAAATGGCACTGATAATCATATCCACATTAACAAGAATAATGACAAATACAAAATTCTCATTGATACTACAGAGCACAGAATTAAGTAATAAAATACTGAGACTTTTTAAAGCGTACATAATGAAGGTCCCATATGTAATATAACTGGAAAATGATGATATGTATGCTTTCCCTTGACGATGAAAGCAGGTTTTCACTATCCTTTAAGCATTTGAAGCAAATAAAATGACAACAATTATAAACTTCTAATCTATGTTCCTTACATATCCACATTATTGGCATTGCCATTAACAAATTCCATTAAGGCTGCTCGAGCAAGTGTAGCAGCTGGATCAGCCACTTCAATGGTTGGTATATTATTTTCATGTTCAAAAACAACATCATCTTCTGCATCAGTGTCATCTTCTGCAACCGTTAGCACCATATTATGCAGTATGCAACAAACAAGAATGATCTTGGGCAACATTTCCAAATTTGGGTGCCACATTCTGGATTCTAGAATCCGCCATAATTGCTTTAGCCTTCCAAATGCGCACTCGACAACAATGCGTGTGGATGACAACTTAAAATTAAATTCTCTTTGAGTAGTAGTTACAAATCCATTGAAAGGCGTGATTAACCATGGTAATAGTGGATATCCACCATCGCCAATAATGTACTCCCTCATGTTTACTAAGCCAACAGGAACTGGAAGACCATTTAATCTCTCTCCTCCTTCACACATTCTATAGAAAGCTGAATTACGAAGAAGTCTAGAATCATTTACAGAACCTGGCCATCCAGTAAACACATCCATGAAATGCATATTGCTATCAACAATCACTTGTAATGCCATACTATAATTGTGATCTCGATCATACCAATCAGATGAACACTCGTTAGGAGGAAGTCGGATTGGAATGTGAGTTACATCGATAGCCCCACAACAATTTGGAAAACCTCGTTTTCTACGAAATCCTTCTTTTACTTGCCCCAATGCCATATGCTCACTTGGCCACTGAATATTACTTCGAAACCTAGTGTACATGACATTTATGAACTTATTTACAGTTCTCACTGTGGTTGACTTTCCACAACCAAACAATTCACTAATGTTAACCATTGTCATTCCAGATGACAATCTTAACATTCCCATGGCCACTTGTTTTTCAACTGGAAAGACCCTGCCTTTTATAGAAGTGGCAAATGAAAAGGGTATTTCACCTTGTTTAAGGTCGTCATTCAATAGTTCACAAATATTTTGAAATAACATGTAAGGTATCCTAAAAATGCTGCGGAAACGTTGATCATCACATCTTACTTCAAAAATATAGTGGTTCCACCAGTGTATAGAACGTGGTTTGATATACCACTCACCTTGTATCCTGCCTGCCCATTCAAAAGGAGATAAATCTGCACCAAGGATTTGACTTTGTTGTCCAAAAATGAAAGCAATAACCTCCATTTCCAAGTCATCTATCTTACGCTTCTTGAAAATGCGTTGCGTATTTGTTGAATCTTGAAGATCATTCCATATTTGCAATGCTAATTGGACAATAATTGATGCATTTGAAAAGAATTTCAATTTTTCCATTGAAGTAGGATTCATTGTATGTAAATGGATAAATGTAAACACTGTTCTCCTCCCTTCAAAAAAGCATACAAAATCATGCACCATTAAAATATATCAAATAACAAATGATGATACAACTGACAAATAGAAAGTTGAAGGCTTATAATTATATTAAATTGCAAGTATTGAAATACGATTGGATTTTAAATGTTACAAGATTATAACATTTGGATGTTGAAACAAGATAGTTTTATTTTTCATAATTAGCAAGAATAACAAACAATTTGCAAAGACTTCTTTATTAATGTACTTATTTCATTCTCATAATGTAAGTATCTGGAAAATCCACTAAAGAGCAAAAAACGACAACAATATGACAACATCTGGATGTTGAAACAAGATGGTTTTATTTTTCATAATTTGTAAGTAAAACAAACAATTTTCAAATACATCTTTATTAATATACTTATTTCAGTCTCATAACAAGTAAATAGAAGATCCACTAAAGAGCAAAAAATGACAACAATATAATCTAAGTATGTGATTTAAAGATTTATTTGTCACTTGAGAATGACTCTGTCATCTTCAGCATTGCCTGTCCAATAGCATTCATAGCTGAAACCATGTTCATTTGCACATTAATTTTTTGCTCCTCTATTTTGAACAGTCTTTCCTCATTCTTATCTTCCCTTTCACGATCTATTTCATGGCGTTTCATACGCCCCTCTTCAGCCATCTGAAATGCAGAAATCACTAACTTGTTGCTTTCAACAATGTTGTCTTTAATACTTGTCGTTTTGTTGCTTGTTTTCCGTTTTTTCCCTGTTGAAAGTTTTTCCTTTTCTTTTCCAGTATTCAACAAGCTTTCACCAGTCATCGTCGGTATCTCACACTCTTTCAATGGCTCATTTTCAATTGGAGAACATCCACCCTCAGTGAATGCATCTTGTGTCAAGTATCAATTGATATTTTACCAGGATTGATAGCTCGATCATTACCAAAGCTAATATCCATGGCATCAAAGAGTTCCATGGCAAAGTTTGCTGGAAGTTTCTTTTCAGCTCTCTCTCGACCTGTCATACTCCAATAACTATCATGCCCAGAAGGTATATGTGCTTCATAGTCTCTTACTCTTTTGTAATCAGGTAACACATGCTCCCACCGATCTCGACATTGACTCGTTGTGCGGAGGAGCCCATGAGTACAACAATAATCTTCCACAATTCTCCATTTCTCATTTGCTGTTATAGTTCTTTTCATTGTTCCGCCGTTGAGTTGGGTGTCTCTCTCAATACGCTTTGCTTCAATAAGGACAACAGTTTCTGCGATGCTCCAACGAGCCCTGCCCTTTTGTGCAGGAGGAACTGAAGGTTGATTTCCTTGGCTATGTGGCTCTTTGGTTGACATTTTGTCATGATGAAGAGGGGAATCATTGATATGTTCCAAGTGAATACCAGTTGTAGGTATGTTTACTTCGTCAATTATCTTTTCTGTATTTGGAACATAAGTGGGAATGATTACTTCTTCATTACTCATTTGTGTACTTGGCACAGAGTAAGGGTAATCATCATCTATAGAATATATATCATCATCTGCTATGTCATTTTGTGACAGCATTGCAGTGAACCTCCTAAAACCAGCCTTTACTGGATTTGGACGATATAATGATTTATCCATGACAACAAAGAACAAAAAAACCTTCGCTGAAACCTGCAATATAAAATATACAATCAAATTTTAGTTTGACCACTGCTGCATGAAACGTTAGCATAAGTCCTATATTTATATGAAACAACATATGAAGAATACTTTCACAAAATAAACTAAAGTAAACTCCACATACCATCTATATATAAGCCAAATCATCTATATATTACTCATATCACATATTCTTAAAATGCAAAAATATCAATCAAAAATCAAAAATATGGTTCTTGTAATTTGATAACATTACGCTTCAAAAGACCAACTAGATTAGATAAGGAGTTGAATGACAATCTAGTGAAGCCACTTGATATATATGCATACTGATTGACTCTAAGAGTCATAGCTTGATATCCCTATACTGAGGTATTGATTATGACAACAGTTCTGAGGCACAAACAACCAGACAAAATATTAGAATGGTATATATTTCCATGCCTACTTACTAGATATCGACATTTGCACACAATTGGTTGACAGGCTATCTTGCTTGAGGCTATTGTTCTTCCACACGAGTTAGAAATGTTTTAATCAAGAGAATGCAGTTCGATTACAAGTTGAATACACAGCACTACTCACACATAAAATTAACATTACAATACTAGTTTTGACTATATAGTAACATTCAAAAGAAAATAAGTAACTGCGATACCATTCTCATAGCACGAGAACATTCACACCTCAAACAAATGAGAATGCATAACTATTCTTCTTATTAAAGAATTAGTGCACGTTTTATTTTTTCCTGTACCAACAACTGGACGACAATAAGATGCTTATAATGTACAAGCCTAATAAGGTGCTTGGAGTTTCAACTGAAATTTCAAAAGAGTTGCTATTTGTTTTCCCAACAATTTAAACTAGCCAAGATTGGGTTCACATAACAATTTGGCCTCCTCACTCTCAGACAAGTGGAGGAACGCACTCAGAGTGCTCAATGAAATAAGTAAAGATGACCGACTTATCCCACAAAGTATGTCTCCTTAAGGAAAGTATTTACATACAAGCAGAATAATTTCTCATCTTTCATTTCAACCAGATATTAAACTACAAAAATGGTGAATAGCGACAATTAGAGTACCTTATCTTCACTTTCGAAATTTGTAGAAAGAAGACAAATTTCAGTATTCTTTCTTTTCAGTTAGTAAACCAAATAACAAGCATTCATATTTTAGCATCAGTAAAGTATGAGATAACAAGGGTTAGGAGAGTACATCACAATAGGTCAAGTTGGTGCATGCACAACTGTATGGACAGAACTGTTTCGCCTCCCAAATGTAGAGAGTTGTGTTGGAGTTCTCATTCAAGTGTCAAGTGGATCACTTGGTCCAAGCAAGGAGTAATTGAATCTATCCATTGCAGTCCAATCTTTATATTTCACTGTAACTTTGGTACAGAAGTAGAAATAACAAGTACATAAAACTTTGACTTAAATGGGTCCAATCCATGTGACAAGTGGTTAGATGCAAGGAATAAACTCAAATGTAGGCCATGTAATCTGCACCGTGGTATAACCTCCTGGCTCAGCTGCTAGTAAGTAAATGCCATCAATTCCACGATGTTTACATCTCATGCAGGGAAACCTAATCGAGTCTATGTTACAATCAGGCAATAGTGGGTATAATCTGTACTGTTGCCTCTGTCTTGCCTAGGGAACACTTCCCCTGAAGACTCCAAATCTTAATTGTAAAATTGAAAGAGTAAAAGCCATTTAAGAAAAGATACGTTTCTCCATGCCCATGCTGGCCCAAGTGCAATGAAGAGGAGAGATTCCAAATAGCTTCAGTTCTAATAAGTTTTGCAAATTGCTTCCTTAGCTGTTGAGGTTCTCCCACTCTAGCCAATTGGGAAAATGAATTACTGACATTCACCTTCCTCACTGTGTTACATGCAGTGTAGACATAGTTCAGCCTGCAACAAAGGAGCTTTTCACCTTGTAGACAATAATAGAATGTAGACAATAATATTTTCTGAGAACTGTAAGCATGTTTGATCTCTTTATTATTTACTTAGCCTTGAACATGGAAATGGTCTCACACCATATTATTTTGGGAACCTTGTGGGGTTGTTATGCCTACCATTAATGGAGTTTAGTCTGGCTCTTTTCCCTTGTTGTCAACTTGAAGTTTCAAGATTATACACTTTACCCTTGGGCAGGGTAATAGAGTGCATAGAATTTGACATAGATTTCTTTACATCTCCACTTGACTTTTGGTTCATTTTATAATTGAGCTAATCTTGGTCCTGGACACACATTCATTCACGATCTCCAGTTAAATGGACGGATAAGTAAAAATTTATTTAGTGATACTATGTTTTGTTTCCATTCTATTCATCTATTTGTCAGTGTTTACTATTGATTAGTTCAGATTAAAGGCTGGGTATTTCAATGATGGCTTCGACTTTACAATCCCTGTTTCTTTAATGTATAATGCGTTACCTATATTTTATATAAACTTCAGTATAGGCTGTTGTAATAATAGCACTATTAATGTTCAGATGCCTATCTTATAGACTAATGGTAGTAATTCTTTTTGTTTTGAACTGCCTTTCATTGTATTTGTATTTTTTCTGCTTGGAGTTACAGCATAACAGCAGGACCAAATCAAATATTTTTAATTGGTAGGAACATAGGAACATACATATATTCTCGGCAAAATTTCATTTTATATCTACCTTAATCCATTCATCATACACGTTTGGTAACTAGCAGAACTCATAAGACTGATACGAAGGGAAAAATTGCTTACCTCAAGCTTCAATGGATTCTTCCCACTGTCTCCACTGTCTGCAACTCGTCAGGATTCTTCACACCTTTTGCAACTTGTCAGGATTCTGTCCAGTGTGCTCCAAAGCACTGCAAAAATGAGATTTTCGTTTTTTATAGCATCCACCTCCAAAGCGCTGCTTTCAAATAATGAGCAGATGCAGGGTATATAAGGTGAAAATCTCCCTCCAAATCCACCAAAAAAACTGGCGGGAATGCATTTGAGTTGCCAGCTGGACAAAAGAAAGCCTAAACTGTAGCAGGAAACAGTCAGCCCCCCCTCTTCAGCCCCCCCTGGAGTTGAACCGGCAGAAATTGTGGAGCTCCTACTTTCCTGGGCAAGATTCGAATTTAACCTGTAGCTGGTTGAAAAATTTTGCATGGGACCACCTGCTGCAACATTATCGACCCTGTAGCGGCTCCATGGGACCATGCCCTTATACATTGTTCACATCAACCTCTTTTAACCTTAAATAAAAACAGTACTTAAGTTGATCACAAAAGCTGAGGAACAACTTTTCCATTAATTATTAAAAAATTGAAAACGGGCTCCCTTTCCTCAACTCTTGTTAAAGTTTTTACTTCAGTTGAGTTACCACATCAATGGCAGCGGACTGTCGACAGGTGCGTGACAACCGACTGTCGTAATTTTTAGTGATTTGTGGAGGCTTCTGTGAATCTTTGGAGATGTATTCATATACGAGCAGTCTCTGATCGCCTTCTGCACAGAAATCCCACATTCGAACCATGTTCAGGGAATGGATTCGCCCTCTTCCGCCGAGAATTGTTGATCCCCATGTTGGATCCCGGTGTAGACGGTCCCTGTACACCGCCCTGAATCCGCCCTTCCCCAGTATGTGCTGAAGTTATTGGTGGTCGCTTTCAGCTCTGCGTAATAGTAAGGGGCCAATCTAAAACTTCTGCTTTTGAACCCGTCACGGGTTCGAATCCCGTGCAATGCATCGGAGGAAGAAAAACAATAGTGGCTAACAAATGGTGGCCGGATTTGATACACTGATAATTTACAGCGGGCTAAAAAGAAGCAGAGAAGCAGAGTTTTCACTTCTTGGTGTTGGCAAACTACCGACGACAGTCCAATGAAGGAATTTTGGGCTTCTTTCCCGTTTGCAGAGACCTTCACATACATGCAGCGCGTTACGATTCTGGAGACCAGTATCCCTTCTACAATATCCCGTACTGATACACACAATTCTAAATTACGGCGGATTCGAAAAAAAAGCAGTTAAAAATAGAAACGAATCAAAAATTGCATGCACAGTAAAAACGACATGCAAACAGTTGTCAAATTTAATCCCGTTTGAAAAACGTCTAAAAGGCTGTCAAATTTAGGACAGTTGTAGAAACGTCCGGAGGTCCTCTACCATAGGGGGAACGCCTTCGGCGTAATAATATCGATGTAAATAGAACTTTCCTCCGAGTCTTCAAAAGTAAGCGGCTAATGGAGTTATTTTGATTTTGTTCTAAATGCAATAGAGAATTTTTTCTAAAACCCTGGGAAGAGGGCTTGAAGAATAATTTTCATTGAAACAAGGTGAAAGTTGCTGTTCTGGCAGGAAGGTCTCATCTTCAATGATTTCCAAACCCTTGGATTTCCAAGATCAGAGCTTTTGTTCTGGCAGGAAGGGTTTTCTTCAATAATTTCAGTGATCAAAAAGCTTTAGATTTAAAGTACCTCGTACAAGAGAAAGATTTGAAGATTGCTGTTGTGGTCGGAAGATAAGATAAGGTGGTCGTTGTGGTAGGAAGGAAACATCTTCAATGATTATCAAGGTCTTCAATGAATTCCATGATCACTAGCTTGTTGTTCTAACAGGAAGGGATTTTCTTCAACAGATTTCATGATCAGAGAGCTTATGAATTATAATCTCGGCTGAGATTGATAGTTTCCCAGGAGCTTGTAAGTAATGTGTAGATTTTGGCCTTTTCTATAAGCAATGTGTAGATTTTGACTTTTTCAACAGATTTTTCTCCTTTCGGATCTTGGTAGTTATATTAGACTTTAAATATCAAATAGTCTAAATACTTTAAAATATATATCATTAAGGAAGCCGACGGCAGTGTCAAATCCCAAATATCTTTTATACATTCATAGGTCAGTTAAATCCCAAATATCTTTGCTCGATTATCATAAGCTTTTGCATTGCAACTATAAATGATGGATGTAACAATGATCATACTGTCAACTTGTAAAAGTCGATGAAATCGATTTTTCAAAAAAAAATTGGCTTTGAACACATCGTTGAGTATAGACAAATGCAATTTCCTCATGTGTCCAGAAAGTGCCAAATTCCCTCATGTGTCTAACTAAATTGCCTTTGACGAGTTTAGACGAATTTATACAATAACTTGAACTACAGTAGAAGGGGCGATTAGGTATGACTGCGTTAAAAAAGCAACCATTGGAAACCCTGTTTGTTATTAGAAACAATGAATATGTTCAGAAAAAATCTATAAAGAAACACAGAATATATTATCTAACCGTTGACACCTCAAGAACACTACAACTAGTCTATAAATCAAAGCATTGGGTTGCAACTCTACATTTAGATTTCTTCCTAATGATGAATGGTCTTTGATTTGAAAAGCATCTTGAACAATTTAACAATCTAATCAAAGTAACCTTAACTCTACTTTCATGTACTGGGGGAACATAGACACTCCAATAAAAATAATTGTTCGCCACTAACACATGAAACCAATTATATGAAGTCTGAAAATCAGTCAGTATAATTCGAAAAACTAATCTTCCATTTCAAAGTAACAAATTTCAACCACTCCATTAAAATAATTACTACTTCAATATCATTGACATTTTACGACATCCAATATTAATAGAAAATTAACAAAATCAGAAGGCACAATATTACGAATTATTATCAAAACCGAAAGCACTACAAATACTATCAAATCGATATATTAAGACAACTTGCAATTGAAACAAACCTAGCCATCTATTCTGCCTACAACAAGCTTGGACCAGAAGGACACAAGCCGTCAGAGATCCATAGGCATAAAAGATCTTATTAACAAAATATTCAAAATGCAATAACTATTTTAATCCCTGCTTCAGTTCATGCATAACACCACAGCACCAACCACTCCAAAACAGAGGCTAACACCCACCACGGAGACGAAGCACAAGGTGGAGGGTCGACTCCTTCTGGATATTATAGTCAGCCAGAGTGCGCCCATCTTCCAGCTGTTTCCCAGCGAAGATCAGCCTCTGTTGATCAGGAGGAATCCCCTCTTTGTCCTGAATCTTGGCCTTCACATTATCAATAGTGTCCGAGCTCTCCACCTCCAGAGTAATGGTCTTCCCAGTCAGAGTCTTCACGAAAATTTGCATACCACCTCTCAGACGAAGCACAAGGTGAAGGGTTGACTCTTTCTGAATGTTATAATCAGCCAGGGTCCTCCCATCCTCAAGTTGTTTCCCGGCGAAGATGAGCCTCTGCTGATCGGGGGAATACCTTCCTTATCCTGGATCTTAGCCTTAACGTTGTCAATAGTGTCTGGAGCTCTCTACTTCAAGGGTAATCGTCTTGCCAGTCAGGGTCTTGACAAAGATCTGCATACCTCCCCTTAGACGAAGAACAAGGTGGAGGGTGGATTCCTTCTGAATATTGTAATCAGCCAATGTACGGCCATCCTCGAGTTGTTTTCCAGCAAAGATCAACCTCTGCTGATCTGGAGGAATACCCTCCTTGTCCTGGATCTTGGCCTTGACGTTGTCAATGGTGTCCGAGCTCTCAACTTCGAGAGTGATCGTCTTGCCGGTGAGGGTCTTAACAAATATTTGCATACCTCCCCTCAAACGAAGAACAAGGTGGAGGGTGGATTCTTTCTGAATATTGTAGTCGGCCAACGTACGCCCATCTTCGAGTTGTTTTCCTGCAAAGATCAACCTCTGCTGATCAGGGGGGATACCCTCCTTGTCCTGGATCTTGGCCTTGACATTGTCAATGGTGTCGGAGCTTTCCACTTCAAGGGTGATGGTCTTTCCAGTAAGGGTTTTGACGAAGATCTGCATACCTCCCCTGAGACGGAGGACCAAGTGAAGGGTAGATTCCTTTTGGATATTGTAATCCGCGAGGGTGCGGCCATCCTCTAGCTGCTTTCCGGCAAAGATCAGCCTCTGCTGATCAGGCGGAATCCCCTCCTTATCTTGGATTTTGGCTTTGACATTATCGATGGTGTCGGAGCTCTCGACCTCGAGGGTGATGGTCTTGCCAGTGAGAGTCTTAACAAAGATCTGCATGATGCCTGAACTTTAACTTGCAATTAACCTGCAATAAAAAACACCGGAAAGATTAATCAGTATACCACGCTTCATAATCAAAAGATTCAAAACCCAAGGAAAGAAAAATCTCGAACCCTCGCCTCACAACGCCATATCAGACCATTGTTCTTCGGAATCAAAGAAAAAACTTCATACCTGTAGAAAAACCTTGCGATTGCTCTGAGAAGAAATCTATGAAAGAAAGTGTGAGAAGCATGAAGAGCAAGAGGTGTAAATATAGGGGAGAGATGAGACCCGTTGCCCCCTCCAGCACGCATGCCGTCGGCAAGCCGTCACGTCAAAGAAAAACTTTGTCTAACCATTGAGTGCCAAGTGTCCTGCGTGAGCTGGCTTCACCTAATCCTGGCGGTTGTGCGGTAGATGGACGGTCATCCTTCTTTGTTGGTTTTAATAAAAACATAAAGTTATTGGGATTCCAGTAGTGGTGGGTCCAACTCCACACGGCGAGCAATTCCAGAAGATTCCACTAAGGATGACCAGATACAATGTATTATGGAATTGCAAACTACCTACCTAGAACAACTAGAAAAATCCCGAGTCCGGCGCCAATAATAAACACGCCTAAATTTAAGAGGAGCATTGGTTGTATCTAATCCAACCCTTCCTTATATTTGACGGTCACCCCTACCCGTCAAGAAATTTTTTTGTGACGGTTTCTTAATTAATATCACCTTGCATATGACGTTTAATTTTCATTATTGACTTTCATAATTTTCATATAAATATCAAAATATTTATGTTCATATAATAAAATTGTATAAAATAGAGATATTGTTGACATAAATGAAATCCTATTTTATTTTCAGTATATCTTAATATATCTAAGAAACACTAACTTGTCATAATATTTTAGATGCATTAATTATTATAACCCATAATCATTTCAGGCCTAAAAATAAAACACAAAACTATACATTTTATAATTATTTCCAGATATTCTAGTTAAAAATACGTATATATGTTGTTTATTTTATAAAACTACCAAAGTTGATAAGAAATACTTAAGTGTATTTTGGGTACAAGGTCTCAAAAATAAGGGCTTGACTATATTTCTCGTTGGAAAAAGGTTTAATATATCATGAAATGGAAGAACGTTGTTTAATGGTTAAAAGAGAAACCATGAAAATGAAGGAAGAAACCTCGCTCAAGAAGAGAGGAGCGGGTGCTTCGTGGAAGCTATACTTCTTTGTTGTATTTAATTACAATACTTTCACACATGAAAAATTAATTCCTTTCTTTAGCCCATTATATATATACACTATTTTATACTCTGATCTAAAGGTTTAAGCAATTTTTATTTGTTTCTAGATGATATGGTTAATTGGATCGTGCGAAGATCTATTCCACAAATGAAAAAATGAATGCGGCCTTGCACAAGATGTTTTAATGGAGATTTTGAGTTGAAACACAATAAAAACTTGGGCAACTCATTAAAATTAAATGTTCTTGTGGTTAACTATACAGATATCAAACCTTATATCCAAACTCTTATCATTAGTGATGGGAGGTGCACATATAATTTAAATAACAAATTTTATTCACAAGAAAACACATACTTCTTTAATTTAAAGGAGTGGTTTTATTTCTAAGAAGTCAGTGAATTATAATTAATTTGAAATGAATTCAATACCCCTAATATGGACATTGAGAGATTAAATTTCCTACCTTTGGAGTTGTTTCCTTGAATCACCATGTTCTTTAGTCTTATACAGTCATGTTGCTCAGTGAAACCACAACCTTAAAACCTACACATTGTAATTTTACTTGAATGATCTACGAGAAATCTGCATCCAAGTTTGAATGCTGCAAATTTGCAAATGCTCACTGGAAATACATACCTATACTTATCAAATTTGACAGTGTATCTTATGCGTTGGGCATTGAATTTGCAAAGACATTACATTTGGTTAATTCTGGAAAACGCCAAACATTTATTATATATGTGTATAAAATATACTTTCTGCTAAACAAACTAGTTACTAGAGTATATATTACTATAATATTGAAGTGACATCTCCATGAGTATGTAGGCGATAAGAGATGAAGAAAGTTAAAAGACAATCTTTTCGTATCTTTTTTCCTAAAACTCTAACAAATTTATTGGAAAGCGCCAAACATTTATTATAGATGTGTATAAAATATACTTTCTGCCAACAAACTAGTTACTAGAGTATATATTACTATAATATTGAAGTGACATCTCGTTCGAGTTCTTAAATGGAAAACTACAAGTGGTAAATTGGTACTAGTAGTGACAATTTGACAAGAAAGAATTGAAGTCGTTGCCATATGTCACAGTCAATGAAAAGTTAATAATAACTTGAAACACCCTGAAATTTCCCATGTATTTAAAATAAAAACAATTGATTTTTTATTTTGAACGTCATAATCTTGATAGGTTGTAATAAACTTTGCCCATCCCTTGCCACGTTCTAAAATATATTTTGACTTTTTACGAATCTAAAAACCCGAAAAAAAAGCCTAAGCAATGACGTCAAATTTAACCCACAATTGCTAAGCATTTCTCTACAGCAAAGGCCGATGGCCGTCACTAAAGGGCTTCCTCGAAGGGTTTGATGGTGAACATTACATTAAAAATGTTAACTTATCAAATTTTTAGTTTTTTTGATACAAAAACAAAGTCAAACCGGAAAAATAAAAAATGAGCCATTTTCCTAAAACTCTAAACTAACATGCATAGTCCAAATTGTTGGTGATTCTGTGGTAGTACATATAATGGAATATGAAAACATAAGACAAAAGTTTACCTTTGTGTGAAATGTTAGGACACTATGGTGGAAATCTTATAGAGTTTGCATAACTTCCAAGGATGTGTGATAGATGATCTGGAGGTGCCAAGATGTGTGAAATGCAATTGTCTAAGTCTTCAAAGTAACATAGATTCATTGTAATGCCTTGGGATCTTGTTCATGGAGGTTTCATGTTGCTTATATAATCGTCGGTGATTCGTTAGAATCACCGAAAATCTAAAAAAGTAGGGAAACCGGCTTGAAATGATTGCAACACACTTCCCAAATGGGTTGATTGATCTTCCAAGGAGCAACGAGTGAAGATGGTTAGGAATGTGTTAAGAGAGTTAAGATGCTCCAGAGCTAAAATGAGATAGGATGAGTTTTAGGTGGTAGGGAGGAGGTTTAGTAACTTAGGATGGGTGTAGAATAGGTTTTTACTTGAGAGGGTGAAATGTTATTTAACATGGGTGAGGAAAAAGTTTAGGATAATAAGATATGTTTTAATATTTTGAATGAAAATGTGATGGATGTGGATGAACAATGTAGGGTACCGAAAACATGTGTCTACATTTGTCCATTTTTTAAAGTGGTTTGTGATGGACAAGCCGTTAGACAAAAACAAGTGGAATTATCATATTTGTGTTAGATAGGTTGTTCCCCTCAAACTTGGGGTTGTTGGATAGGTTTTAATATTTTGAATGAAAACATGAGGGATGTGAATGAATAATTGAGGGTATCAAAAATAGGTGTCTACATTTGCCCCTTTTTTCAAGTGGTTTGTGATGGACAAGCCACTAGACAAAAACAAGTGGAATGATCATATTTGTGTTGGATAGGTGGTTCCCCCTCAAACTGGGGGTTATTGCGATGAAGTGCAATGATCACCAAGTTTGATGAATTTACTAGATGAAGGGATAGACTTGTGTGATGTTGTGTTTCAATTTAAGATGCCCCAAGACCGAACATGAAAATAGATTGCCATAAAGGTGGACTTGCGTGACTAGAAATTCAAGTGATAGGGGAACCAATGGGTTCTTGACCTATAGACGTATGACTTCTAAGGAAGCGGCTACGGGAAAAGGTTCCCAAAAGGCTTATAATATCCATGATGTACCAAGAGATGTAGGCTCAATATTAATTTGTAAACTTCTACTTTGGAAACTTACAAAACCACACATTGTTGTTCCTACTTCCAAATTACTTGAAAATGATAATTTTGAAAGTTAGTGAATGAATTCTAGCACTTAGAATTAATTTGCAGCAAATAAGAATGAACAATTCAACCACACAACACAATATTTTTATCTTGAAACCCCTAATTTGAGGGAAAACCAGTCGGAAGGGAAATTGCTCTTTCTTCCCAGTTATATATTGGCCAATTAAAATGAATACAGATTACTAGAAGCTAAAGGAAGAAAACAATGTTACTTCCACCCTCTCTACTTGTTTGCTCTACTGCTCATACACCTTGCTTCTACAAATCAATTCTAGCACCAAAGTCTTCTTGCTCACTTCTCCCATGAATTGATGATTAAATCCACTTACTCTTTGTTGTCATGCAAATGTGCAACAGGAAAATTGACAAATTTTCAAGCATGACAACAATACCCCTATGTCGAAACTTTCAAGTTTTACCCTTCCAAGCACCCCAGTCTACCTAGTCAGTCCTATGACCTCCCATTGGATGTTAACTTAGTACCCTAGGTGAATTAGGAAATTCAAGTCAATCCCCCTAGGTGATTTTAGGAGTTCTTGAAGATTGTTATTTTTGGACAGTTGTGGGAAGGGCTACCACTAGCCTTCCCGAGACCGATGTAGCCCCACTGGAGCAGAATGGAGGAGCCAAATCTGAAATGGAGATGAATTGAAGGTATAAAAAAATCATGGAATTGATTTTTGAATATTCAAGAAATATTTGGAGGAGTTGGGGCAGTTTCATCAAAATAGGGTTCACAGACCTAGGCGGTACATAAGGGCCAAAAAGCTGCGAACTTCTGGGAAGTGATTCCAAGATCTCTATATAGAGTTAGAGTCAAACAAGACATATTTGGAAAGGGAATTTAAATCCCTATAATATTATTAAATCATATATTTCACAACACTTTAGCACAATAGGTTTATATCTAGTTTTTTTCCATTCTCAACTAGGGAGCCAAATCAAAAATCCAATTTTTAGGGCCTAAATGGAGGAATAAAGAGCTAAGAATCCCACAATTGGATTTATAAGGCAATTTTCAGTCAAATTCATATAAAATTTTTCTAAAAACTCCATCGGGAACTCCAGATACGACCTTCACAAGTTCGCTCTCAAGGTTCGACACTTAGCCAATTTTTCAAGAGGACACATGTCAGCACTAGGAGCCTGGCAGGATTTCATGTCCCTTTCGTCCCTTTAGAAAAGGGACATAGGGGACCCATAAATTTTCCCAACCTTGTTTTAGCCTCCTGGACCCTAATATGACCTCCCATTGCCAATTAAGCCCTCGGGAGCTAGTTGGAGCCTTACCTTTCACTGCATGGATGATCGCCAAGTGTCGCATGGAGGTGTGATGTGTAAACTGATGTCCCATTTTTTCCAAAGGAACATGAGGGAAAATAAAATGTGCCCATCCTTGAATCCCTCAGGTCATCCATGTGACCCTCTCCAGTGTAAATTTCCAACCCCTAGGAGCTAGTGGAGCCAGTGCTCGAACGTCAGATTTCCACCAAGTTTTGCATGGAGGTGCATCGTACAAATTGATGTCCCTTTCATCCCTTAATGCTTAAGGGACATCAAGGACACAAAAATTCACCCCACCCCTTGGTATGTGTTTTTCACGTGCTTTAAATTCAACACTTAGCCATTTTTTCCCCTCATTTGTTCTTCACAACTTCACACCACCGCCATAGCTTGCTCTGTTCATGTTTGTCCAGACACCTAGTCCACCATTTATGCTCCAAACCATCTCCGCCAAGGCCACAAAATCCTCCAATCCATGAAAATATATAGGTCTTAGAGAAAAATTGATCAAGAAAATAAAAATGAAGTTTTTTTGCTAGATAACCATGAAGTCTTCCCTTGAAAAATCTTCATATCTTTCAAAATACAAGTCGAATTGAGATGTCGTATTTTGTAGACTTCTTCATTTTTCAAGACAATCAAGATGTAACAAATGGGAGGTTGAATGGTTCCCTGAATCATTTGTTCCAATAAAAATCCCATTTCATGCCCTAGCTCACATTCGTTGGATTTCCCATCAATCTAGCAATGGAAACAAGCTAAAAACTTGCACACGGACTCCAAATGAAAAACCTATCACAATGGATTTGATTTCATCATGATCGAGACAAAAACTAGACCTACAAATTTCAAACTCCATTAATGGTTGCCATGGCAACTCCATGCCCAAGCCCTTTGCTGGCGAAAATTTTAAATTTTATTTCCAAGCATTCTAGTAAACGAAATCAAGTGAAATTCGGAGAGGACATGACCGCGACGATGAGCCAAGTCCAAAAAAATATGTTCCATTGCAAACTGAGCACTAGAAAGCTACTTTCCAAAAATAGTAAGATTTCCTACATAGGCTTGTTATCTTTGGTAAGTCTTCATCAAAAGTGATTGCAGCAAAGATAATGTGCACCAAAAGTCACCAAGAAGTCAAAATGAGTGTTTAGAGTAGAAAACAACAAAAACAAACACTTACTAAAAATAGTAAGCCCCTATATGGGTTCTTACTAAAAATAGTAAGTCACCCCAAGAAGTGGTCGAGGCAAAGGCAGTGTGCGAAGAAGTGAATGAGGGAGTTCATCACATCAGGATGGTCAAGAAGAGGCAAAAATCACCTCTTACTAAAAATAGTAAGTCTTCCATCTAGGCACTTGCTATTAATGATAAGTTACACTCAGAGGGAAGTTTTGGCACAACAGAACATAAGTGGATCATCATTCGGGATCATCCATGGTAATTTCTCACAGGGCATTTGAGATCCATCCCGAGTGGAACTGACAGGTGTCATTTGGCGCTCACTACATGGTTCGGGTCATAAGTATATCATACGCAGGGTGGGAGTTTTGTAACATCCTCATTTGAAACACCGCAAGCAAGGGAAATTTTTTTTTTTTTTGATAACGTTCTTTGTTATGAATTATAAAATTCAAACACACGTTCAGTTTTAATAATTGTTCTCTTTGCCCAAACAACAGTTTGGATCACACAATTCCTTTTTAAAGCGATATGTTCCTGTTAGCATATTTACAATATGGAACACACATTCAATGCCATTCAATCTTATAACGATTCTATATGTTCTGCGTAAATGACTGGATGAACTTCCGATCTTCCATTTTCATGGCTCGGAGTTTCAACGATCCCCATGACTTCGGCAACAACCGATCCTTCATGTTCATGACTCGTGCAACAACCGATCCTTCATGTTTGTTTATGCATAGTATATTATATATACCTGTTCTCATAACCTTCCCTTGCTATCAAGTGATCCATTTAAGAAGCCTATCTCTGAATATATATTACTGATATTCATCGACATCCCGCATCTTAAATTAAGTGATAAGGACAACGCACCAAAGAATTGCGATACTTTGGCCAAAGATTTTCACATGCTTTGCATGATCATATTCCCCGGATGTGATACACATCTACTAATAATTCCTTCACTTCACTTCACTGTTATCTAGAATGGTCTTTCCCTGGCTCCTACCAGTCCTCATCGTTTAAGGTCGAGTTTTAAACTTTCAATTCTATAGTAATATGAATCGGGTATAGGAAGGCACTCACAGGTAACTAAAGATACGGGACATACGGTGTCGTTACCCCACGACTCCATGTGTCTATTTGTCTTTAGTATTCCTGAGTCACTCCGTATACCGATCATACCCTATCCCTACTAAGATCTACACATTCAGGCTCTATGTATTCTAAATGTTTTAATTCGGGAGGGCATTGCTATATATGTCACTTATGACATTGTGTCGTTATGAAGACCCGTCTTCATGAGGACACCTTTATAGGCTGGCATATGCCAATGTCCTGAAATCCACCCATCGAGAATACACATCCTGCTCAGTGACTTAGCCACGAGTTAATAATTAAAATCAACTTTCAGCATTCGTACGATCCGATCCCTTGATCCTCGTTTCCGTTGCAGTTGTATATAACTAAGAGGGACTAAACCGTCCATTAGTTTGTTATGTATCTTCTCCTTCGTATCGAAGGGCTACAATTCCTTACTTGGTTTATTTCTTAATCATTGGATTAAGCAGTCCGTACCGACGGACGTGATAAGTTTAACCTATTAAACTTAGCCAAGATTTTTCCAACTGCAACTAATTTCAGAATATTAACTTATTAGACGTCATTCAAACGAGGTCTAAACTTCGAGAAATGAATTCATTTGTTCTCCTTAACGTTATATAGTTAAGGTCCATTAGTTGTGGATATATTTATCCTATATCCTTTATTCTGAATTTTATCAAACGGGATCATAAATGGAGTTCGAAAGCGAAGTTCGATTACTCCGAAGTTGAATTGATATTCCTTAGCTCCTAAGCTAATCCTGAATACCTTCTGATTATGGAATCATATTCTTCTTAATCCTTTCTAATGTCAATTAAAAATTCATCTTTACCCAAGTATGAACTAATTGCACTTTTCAACTTAAAAGTTGCATTTAAGTAAGAACAGATATCAGTTTCAATTCAGCATCCATCCAAGGACAATGAAACAATTCCAAATCAAGAAATAACATCATATTTCCAATTTAACAACAATATCAAACTGATATAATTATCGAAAATATCACACTTGTAATTGTATTCAATATTTCAAGTCATAATTTGTACATTTGCCAATCCAACTGATTGGGCATAGTTTATACAAAACATCCATACAACTCATGGACAGAAGAATATATTTTCTTCTTTTCACAATTCCTCGAAGAGGAATAAAAGCAACAATTACAATTTATTATCAAATCAAAAGCATCAGAAAACAGCCAAGTCTTCATTCTAATCAAATTCCATCTGCAAAATGAATTGCAGGTCGATTCAATTTGAGGCGAGCATATTAAGCACTTATCCTTAAAATAGGGTGCTTGACCAATAAGCTTTTGATAAAAGAACCTGCTGCTTTATGAAACGGCGAGGCTTAAACATCAATCACGAAATAGCCAACGAAGAAAGATCAAGAGATAATAACCTTAGAACTATCAAAACTATCATCACAATCAGGAAGGGCTGTCCGTTCCCACATAATCATTGCAAGTATCAATTTACAATATTTGTAAAGTTAGGAATACAAGTAGCTTGCTGCCTATAGCATCCAGTTATCCTTTCCACGCCTTTCATTAATAGCAAATGCAAAGGATGAAACTAACTGAAATATAAATCCATTACTTTCCTTTCCGTTCATGAAGCATATTAAATTCAAAGCATTCAAGTACAGACAAGAAAGCGAACAGCAATGCATATAGTTGCTCCCATCTAAGCACTATAAAATTCATTATTCACGAATTCCAGATTTCCAACTAAATGAAAGAAGAAAAGATCACTTTTCCAAGTCATTCATTCATATCTCTATTTCCTTCCACATAACTGTCCTAACAGTGAAACCCAAACGAAAGTCAATTCAAGATAACAGTTCAGAGTGAAACTTACAAAATCCATTCGGAATTCACTTTCCGGCAGCAAGGATAATTTCATTTATAATCAGCTTTAAATGAAAACAGGGAAGAATTCGCCATCCATATCCATACTTCATTGGAATCAGACTCATTTAAAGATCCGAAACAGGTTAGTACAACATTAGGTACATCCAAGATCAAACAATATAAGGCTGCATACCATATATTTACCATAATAAAAGAAACCATATTTCTTTCACTGCATACTAAACAGAAACAGTATTTCAATCATGCAGTCAGTTAATCACATGATTATCTAATTCTAGGAACGTACCCGTTCAGAATAACATTTATTCATTGCTGTTACCTACAGCAAGTCCATTATTCACATGACTATGAATTTCATCAAGTTAAAACAGCAGGCAGAAGAAGGATTTCCTTCCAACAATGATTCTACCCAATCCATTTTCCAGTTTCATAACAGTATGCACAACTTCCAGAATGCAAATAATCAGACGTCATTACCTTTAGCAAAATAACCGTACAGGATGGCAAAATATGAACCTAGTACAGTCAAGGCAACTCCCATTGCATGACAAAATTTCATTGCATGTATTCCTTGCCCAGCAATTCAAACTAATTCGTAACCACCAAAACAGTCCATTCTCAAAGACCGTTCAGCATTGATCAACATAACTAATCTTCATACTTTCCTAGCAAGATCACCTTATTCATTACAATTTCAGAGGAAAGCTATTTCTTTTCCAATTCCCATAAACACTCATATAAAAGTCTAATGCCCATTCCCTTTTAAAATACAAGATGCCATTTCCTCATAATTCAAAACAGCAGAAGGAAGAGGAAGTCTTATTTCCCTTTTAAGCAAGAAAGGAAAGAACAGTCAAAGACATATTATCATTTCTTTCTCCATGGCAATTTGTATGCTCAAACAAAAGAAACAATGTTGTATTCATCACAATCAACACAGCAGAGAGAGAGGAGGAAACTATTTCCTTCAAAGAAAGCTTCAGTAGAGAAACGACCTCAAGCCGTTCTTACAACCAATACAATCATATCGCAGTTCAGATGACAACAACAATAATACAGCAATAGAATAACCCATACTAGCTGTACAGTTTTACCTTCCATTCCACAAGAATAACCAGTTAAAATTTTCATACAATACCCATAACCAGCACCTCATGGAGGTATTTCCATTCGAAGAGCAAGACAGTTAGACACAGCAACGGGGAAATTTTCCTATCATTTCCAAAAGAAAAGACAGCAAGGGTCGACAAACCCAAATCATAGCGACACAACTCATATAACATGCACAGTCTTAAGATATATATGACGTTTTCCCATTACTGTTAAACATCTAGCTCGACAGGAAGGTATTTCATTCAATAAAATACAAGGACAGTCGAACTCAGCGACCAATAACGATGATTCATATTATTTCCAAATAATAGCAAGAGTCATCGGTTCCCAATCATAGCAATATAATCACGACTGTATTTCCATTTTCCCTTTACATGCAATAGCAGTTCCAAGCACAACAGCAAAGAAAACGATTACACTGTAAGGAAAAGATTAAACAGTCTGTTCCACTTCATACAACATGTACAGAGGAAGAAAAGGTCTATTTTATCCCACAATACAGTCAACAACCACCGCAGTAAATCATTCCCAACTTGATTCGAGCAAAAACACACCGAAACCAAGCAACCAGAACGATTCATCATATCATTTTCCAACCAAAAAGCAACAAGAATCGATGAAACCCAATTCGAATCGACTCAACAGCAAATCACACAATCCAAACCCAAGAGCAGGGTTGTTTTAATGAAACACTTAATCAAAGCAAAGATTTTTAAAGAGAAGGGCTTAACATGCCTGAAATTTCTTTTCCAGAGCTCAAAGAAAACCTTATTTGCCGCGTTTTTCCTTCCACAACGACAACACAAACTTCCCAAAGCCTCCTTTCTTCTTCTTGAGCTAATAATACCTTCGAAACTCCAAGAAAAATGTCAAATTTAAGAGTGGTTCCGAACCAGCATTACAAAAAAACCAAATCAGAGCAACTTGCCAAAACCAAATCAAACAATGAAAATCAAATTCATGATTCCCTTTCCGAGCTAGTGAGCGAGGACCGAAACAATCGTGCATTAAAGGCTGCCCTTTTTCCTTACTTTCCACGCCACCGCCACTTGGGTTGTGAGCTACTTTCAAAATTTCCATGTAAGGCTCTATTTCTAAATAGATGCCTCTAATTCCTTTGGTAAGCTTTTCATGTAGGGACGGTTCATTAAATGCCATAATGCCTCCTTCCCATCCTTATCCCTTTCCCTCCAAGTCATAAACCCCTTAGATTAATTAGTTTAGTTCTTTAGAGTAGTATTCAACCTAGGTCCTAGTTTAACCTTAGGTTTTAGAACTTAGGTTTATTTTCCCTTTTTTTTTTTTGTAATTTAAAAATCCACTTAGGATAGTAGTGTAGGATGTATGTTAGGCCTTAGGGTTAGTTTAGGTTTAATTCACTAAAAACACTAACAACTTCCATCCACCTCCTTACTAACATTCACGTTAATGCAGCAAAGCGGGACGTTCCGTCCTTGAAGAACGTGAATGCCACCGGTCCAGTTTCTTGCCTCACGAGGTCCCAAATGGTCAAGACAGGTTCAAAATCGAATCCCCTCTTGGCATTTTCTAGCTGATCACACTGCAAAAAGCGCCGCAGCTCATAAGTCTTCCATCTCAGTGCACTCGACACGAAATCATTAATTATAAGTAACACTTTGAGGGTAGTTTTGTCAATCAAAGAACATAAGTGGATCATCATTTGGATCATCCATGGTATTTCCACAAGTACATTTGAGATCCAATCCCGTATGAACCCAAATTAATGTCATTTAACGCTCACATATCTTAACATGTTTGCATAAGTATATCATACGCGAGGATGGGAGTTAACATGGTCATCGATCGATGGAGCAGTTCATTCAACTTGGCAAGCATCCATGTGAGCCAAGATGAAGGAGTTTCTTAGGGTGTAAAGAGTTCGAGATTTAGATTTTCACTACATTTGGAGCTTTCCATTGACAAAGACCAACAAAATTCATCAGGAATGACATCTCCTCTTCTTCTTCTCTCTCTTCTCTTCCTTCCCCCAAATTTCTCTCTCCTCCACGTTCTAATTATTCGTTGGGTTGCATTTTTCATAATGCCTTAAGTAATTAAAAATGACTTTATTTTCAATGTAATAAGTCACCCTTAAGTTATAAAAGGGGACTTAAAGTTTTCCTAAGAATGTGAAAAGTTTCAAGGCATATGAAGGGTCAATGGGGGTTATATGAAGAGTCTTTTCTCTTCCTATAAATTGTAAAGCCATTCCCATTTCAAAGGGTTGGTGATTGATTTTGTAAACTCAAGAGTGCATTGTACTTAGAGAGAACAAAGGAGATAGCCATTTTCTTCCATTTCCCCCTCACAATTTTTCCTCCATTCCCACACTATGTACAACTTTTGTTTAAGCATCAATACAAGAAGGAGTTTCTAGCCTTTTTTTACTAAGGAATTTATTGATACTTTGTGCTCATAAATTCTAATTGGTCTTGTTCTTGTTTATAGAGTTGTTTCTTCTCATAAATGTATGTGTTGAAATTTCTAACTAGTGTGTGTAGGAATCTGATTTTCTACCTGCAACATTAGTTCTCCTATCTCATTTCTCACCCCCTTTCCCACTTTATAGAAAAATTCCTCTCTAGCAAGAAATTGCTAGCTTTGTTGTAGGGTCAGTGGAGTGCCCCTGTTGGATCCTCGATCGCAAGGCCACCAGAAACTCCACCTATTCACGTGCATGCAAATACGGAAGCTGCACTGTCTAAGTAGAGGGACTTCAATTCCCAGAGCATTGGCAAGAAATCCACAAATTTTTCCACCCATAAATTTTCTCGCCAACAATTTTGGCGCCCACCATGTGGGAAAATTTAGCAGGATTTACACCCAAAATATGACCGTAAGGTCTAAAAATACAATATATATATATATATATATATATATATATATATAATAAAAAATTGAGTTGATGAAAACCCATTGCTAAAAAATGCACTTTCTTGACTCCTGCACATGACCTTTCACATTCCATAATGTCCTTTCGTATTCCCACTACAAGAGTTTCCAAAAGCTGGCTAAAAGGAGATACACGAGGTTGAATAGATCGAGAGGAGTTATCGAATGCAAAAATAGCAAGAAACGAATCGTGAGACAACCCCTACTATTTTTCTCAAGCTTCATCCCCATTTGGGTCTTCAAGAAGTTCACCTGGTAATCCCATCCAAACTCCTATTAATACTTCCCCTTCAAATTCTCCCATTTTTCAACCACCGTTGAGCATTAAGTTCTCGGAGGAAGAAAAATTTGAAGAAAATTTATAGAAACAAGATCCAAAGCGAAAAACAAAAATAACAATGGTGGACGAAGTAGAAAGACCTCAACCCATTGTTCCATGGGGAAGAAATACAAGCCCGCTTTGCTCTTGAACCCCCTCTTCATGATCTACCAACAAGTTCCCGCAATAACTTTCCAAAGTTCAAAGGTGACGACACACAACATCCCAAGAACACATTGTCACCTTCACCACATCATGCGGGATTCTTGGAGTCACACATGAAGACGTTGTAGTAAGGTTGTTCGTGGAATATCTCCAAGAAAAAAGTAGTAGAATGGCTCTACCTCTTTCCCCAAATCAATCACTTGTTGGAATGACATCAAAATTAAGTTCAAGGAAGATTCAAATTTACTGAGGATTGTCAAGACCTCCTTGTTCAATTGGCACAAATGAAGAAAGGAGAAAATGAAACTATGAGAGACTTCATGGCTCGTTTCGACCGGTTTGCTCCATAGGATACCAAAGAAGATTCACCGTCTAAAAACAACGTCAAGAGGTTCTTCACAAATGCTCAATCACCAGAGGTAGGATTTTTCCTATGAAGAATTCAACCAAGGAACATTACAGAAGCACAAAGGATGGCCATTGAACTCGATGATGATCTCATCCTCTCTAGGAAAGATCAAGAATCCCTTAAGGGTAAATCCCATAATCCTAAAGATGAGAGAATGAATCCAGTCTTGCAAAAATTGGCCAATGAAATGGCATCATTGAAGAGGGAAATTTTTGAACGAGTGTATTCTCAAATAAACAACAAAAATCATATTACTTGAGCACCCGAAAGATTGCATTGGAGGCCCCACCTGCCAATGCAAGTTGTAGGAGCCAAGAAAATGAAGAGGAACTTGAACAAGAAAATGAAGGTGATAATCTCCTAGAGGTTGAAGAACTCGAGAACGACACATAAATCAAATTTTGTGAGTATTTTGGAGGTGATGAAGAAGATGCACCCAATTTCTCATGTGGGTTTTCACTCGTTCTCAGTCTGAGAAAGGATCCTCTTCATCCACTATCACAAAGAAAAATAATACTAAAGATCCTCCTATGTGGCGACTCCACAAAATAAAATAATTAGTCGAGGATCTCCACTTCTACCTTATATGGAGTCTTGCATTGTTGAAACCTAATCCTGTAACAAGTAAGAAGGCTCCCACAATTCCAAGTAAGTCTTCCAATGTTTCTTCCAGTTCTAAATCTAAATCTACTCTTGTAGGATCTAGTGCTTCAAAAGTTCCTAGTGTGCCTTTCAAAATACCCTATTGTTCCCCAAACATCTACCCCTACTTCCAAATCTATTCCGGCTCCAAAATCAGTCCCTTCATCCCCCTTGTCCACATCTTCTCCTTTGACTTCGTAGAATATGTGAATAGAGCCAAGGTGTAGATTACTGAAACCAAATATTTACGGACTCACCCCGAACAATTCGAGAGATTTTTTCAATATATCAGGAGTGGTAGTTTAACACCCAATGTTGTAACTCCTAGTTCTAAAGGAATACTACCAAACCCACCTACACCTCCATCACAGAACATGCTTTCTTTGAGTGCATCCAAGACTGATAAGGTTGAACCTTTCTATGTCTCCCTTCTCATTGGAGAATATGTATTGAACAACTACATAATAGATTCTAGTGCCTCGATAATGTAATGCCTGTAAAGGTCACCAAGGCTCTCAAACTCACCATGACTCCACCCGATGGCTCTTGTTACTCCTTGGAGTCAAAATAGGTCCCACTTGTAGGGAAGGTCAAAGATGCACAGTGGCTCTCCCAAATTTCTGACAAAGAAGGTTTCACGATGATTTTGGTAGCAGACATTCCGACTTCATTTGGAATGTTGCTAAGTAGGAGTTTTTATCAGTAGTTGGGGGTAAAATCCAAATGAACTAGTCTTTTCGCAACCATCCTAGTTAAGGGAGACATGGAAAAATTACTTCCAAAAAAAGAAGATGAGATACACGGTGTAAAAAGCAGGAAATCCTAAAGCCAATATTTTGTACCAAGATAGCAGGAAGATGAATCTTTTCATAACGACTAAAGAAGAAGAGGATATTCCCATTTTGATAGGAACGAACATTCCTTCCCAAAGGAGTATGGATCTTGAAGAATCATTGAGGAACTTTGAGTTCCAAGAGGATATACCTGATTTGTTGGATGATGTGAGCCAAGAAGAAGAGGAAATGGTTCTTGATGGTTTACAAATGGAGAAACCAATTTTGTACACTTATCCATGAAGAGGAGATGTTCTCATTCCCATTTGGAGATGAAGATGATCTCAATCATGTCATCCATGGAGGGACAAGACCAACTTGTGATGAGCCCGCGAAAGGTCTGAAGAAGAATCATGTAAGATCTCCTAAGAGCCATTGAAGAGACAAAAGATCCTTGAGCTCAGTCTTGAACTCCTGATGTAAGCCATGAATCTGTAAGACATGTATGACATGATTTGGAAGCCTCAACCAATGTGAATATTGGCCATGTTGAAATAAATCAAGATGATAAATCTGATGTCTCTCCCAAGCTAATAGTTGATGGATATAATGATGAAATGGAGGTATTTTCTTTCCCATTTGAAGAAGAAGACTCTTTCCATGACAATTTTTTTGAAATAAAGGTTGTTGAAGTCATCAAAGGAAAATATCCCCTTGACAAAGAAGTAGTGAAATGTAATATGTAATAAGTTTAAGGGAAATGAATTAATCCATCCAGATAGTTGCCTTGAGCTTCAAAATGAAGATTCTTCAAAGATGTACAAAGATGAACTGTATGAAACAACAAAGTATAACTCCATGTGCAAGAAATCTTGGATGTGGTAGAAATTACATAAGACCTGAGCTAATTCTTGATCTCTTAGCTCGTGTCATGGCTATACAGGACAAGTATGAGGTTACTTCTTATCCTCCATTCAATCTTCAAGCACCTCATAGTGGAGTAGAGATAAAAGATAAGTGTGAGGTTTCTCACGAAAAAGAGGTCAATAAGCATAGATTTGGGAAAGAAAAGAACTCGGAATATTCAAGCAATTGGAATGAAAATCAGCCTTGGGGTAGCGATGGGATGCTCAATGAAGAATCAACTATGTGGATAAACACAGAATGCAACTGGCACTATGAAACCAATTTCAAAGGGAATGAAGGCAATGAAATTTATAAGCAAAGGACTAAGCATCAAGAAGATCATGTAGAATCACTCCTACCAAGTACACAGAAAATCATGAAAGCACCTGGATTTCATAAACAATTAAGGAGAGGAGGCTACTTTCTTGAACCGGTCAATGGCTTCACATAAACAACATCACTTAGTGTTGCCCACTCAAGGGTAACCTTTGAGAAGATGAAAAGTGCTTCAGTGAAAGTGGGTCATCCCCACCTTGTACTATAGGTGATTTAGGTGTGTTTCCCTTTTTTTGTGTCTTTTTCCTTTTTGTGTGTGTTGTGTGTTTCCTTTCGTCATTTTTGGTGTGTGTGTGTTCTTCTTGTTATCTCTCTCTTTTAAGTTGTACATGACTCCGCAAGGCCCAATGGATAAGGCACTAGTCAGTATATTGTAAAGTTGAGATTATGGGATTCTTCATGTCATGTATTCACTACACTCAGTCCATACCATGTCCCCAAGCTAGAGCCATTGTTGTCATACAAATGTGCAACAGAAAAAATTGACAATTTTCTAGCATGACAACGATACCCTTGTGTCAAAACTTTCAAGTTTTACCCTTCCAAGAGCACCCCAGGTCTACCCAGTCAGTCCAATGACCTCCCAGTGGATGTTAACTTAGTCCCCTAGGTGAATTAGGAAATTCAATTCAATCCCCCCTGGTGATTTTAGGAGTTCTTGAAGATTGCTATTTTTGGACAATTGTGGGAAGGGCTACCACCGCCTTCCCAGACCAACGCACCCCACAGAGCGAACGAGAGGAACCAAATCCAACATGGAGATGAATTGAAGGTATAAAAATCATGGAATTTATTTTGGAATATTCAGAAATATTTGGAGGAGTTGGGCGGTTTCATCAAAAACAGGTTCACAGACCTAAGTAGTGCATAGGGCCAAAAAGCTACCGAACATCGGAAGTGATTCCGGGAGCTCTAGATGGATTTATGAGTCAAAAAAAGACATTTTTGGAAATTGAATTCAAATACCTATAAGATGGTGAAATCATATTTTTCACAACACTTTGGAATAATAGGTTTATATCTGGTTTTTTCCATGCTCAACTAGGGATCTAGATAAAAAATATGATTTTTTAGGGCTTAAATGGAGGAATCAAGAGCTTATACCCCAAACATTGGATTCAGAATGCCATTTTTAGTCAAATTAATATAATTATTTTCCAAAAAACCATTAGGAACTCCAGATATGGCCTTCACAAGTTCGCTCTCAAGGTTCGACACTTAGCCATTTTTCAAGAGGACACGTGTCATCGGCACTGTGAGCTTGGGGATTTCGTGTCCCTTTTTCTCCTTTAGAAAAGGAACATAGGGGACAAAAAAATATTCCCAACCCTTTTTAGCCTCCTAGACCCTAATATGACCTCCCGCATTGCCAGTTAAGCCCCGGGAGCTAGTTGGAGCCTTACCTCTCACTACACGGATGATCGCCAAGTGTCGCATGGAGGCGCGATGTGCAAACTGATGTCCCATTTGTCCCCTTTTCCAAAGGGACATGAGGTACAAGAAAATGTGCCCAACCCCTTGAAGCCCTTAGGTCATCCATGTGACCCTCTCTAATGTAAATTTCTAGCCCCAGAGCTAGTGGAGCCAAATGTGCTCGACCGTCGATTTCACCTTTTAGTGTCGCACAGAGGCGCATCATGAAAATTGATGTCCCTTTCATCTCTTAATGCTTAAGGGACATCAGGGACACAAAAATTCACCCCCCACCCATGGGTATGTGTTTTTGAATTTCTTTAAATCCAACACTTAGCCATTTTCCCCCATTTCTTCTTCATAGCTTCACACCCTGCCATAGCTTTGTTCATGCTTGTTTAGACACCCAATCCACCATTTCTACTCCAACCAGCTCCACCATGGCCAAAAATCCTCCACTCCATGAAAATACATAGGTCTCAGAGAAAAAATGGATCAAAAAAAAAAAATGAAGAGAAAACAAATATTTTTCACCAAATAACCACGAAGTCTTCCCATCGAAAAATCTTCATATCTTTCAAAATACAAGTTGGATTGAGATGTCATCTTTTGTAGACTTCCTCATTTTTCAAGATGATCAAGATGCAAAAAATGGGAGGTCAAATGGTGCCCTAAATCATTTGTTCCAACAAAAAATCTCATTTCATGTGCCCTAGCTCACATTTGTCGGATTTCCCATCAATCTGCGATGGAAACAAGCTAAAAACTTACACACGACTCCAAATGAAAAACATATCGCAACATATTTGATTTCATCATGATTGGAGACAAAAACTATACCTGTAAATTTCAAGCTCCATTAATGGCCACTATGGCAAATTGCATGCCAAAGCCACCACTGACAAAAATTTTAATTTTATTTCCAAGCATTCTAGTGGGTGAAATCAAGTGAAATTCGGAGGACGTGACCGCGATGACGAGCCGAGTCCAAAAAAAATATGTTCTATCACAAACCGAGCATCGAAAAACTACTTTCTAAAAATAGTAAGCTTTCTTACAAAAGCTTTCTATCTTTGGTAAGTCTTCATAAAAAAATCAGTATAAAGATAATGTGCACCGAAAGTCACCAAGAAGTTAGAATGAGTGTTCAAAGAAAAAACAATAAAAACAAACACTCACTAAAAATAGTAATCCCCTATATGGGTGTTTGATAAAAATAGTAAGTCACCCCAAGAAGTGGTCAAGGTGAAGGCAATGTGTGAAGAAGTGAATGAGGGAGTTCATCACATCAAGATGGTCAAGAAGAGGAAAAATCACCTCTTACTAAAAATAGTAAGTCTTCCATCTAGGCACTTGCTATTAATAGTAAGTTACACTTAGAGGGAAGTTTTGGCACAATGGAACATAAGGGGATCATCATTCAGGATCATCCATGGGCACCATTCTCTACCCAATACCCAAACATCCTGAACTTAACCCTAACCAATACACGCACTCTTATGACATTCGAGATCCATCCCTGAACGTGATAGTGTCTTTCGACACTCACTACATGGTTCGGGTCACAGGTATATCATACGCAGGTGGGAGTTGTGGTCATTGGTGGAATAATTCATTCAACTTGGCAAGTTTTGTGAGCCAAGATGAAGGAGTTTCTCAGGGTGCAAAAAGAGTTTAAAGATTTAGAGTTTCACTACATTTGGAGCTTTCCATCGGTTATCAGAGGATCAAAGACCAGTGGACTTCATCAGGAACCACATCTCCTCTTCTTCTTCTCTCTCTTCCCTTCCTTCCCCAAATTTCTCTCTCTTCCACATTCTAATTATTCGTTTGGGGTTACACTTTTTCATAATGCCTTAAGTAATTAAAAATGAATTTATTTTCAATGTAATAAGTCACCCTTAAGTTATAAAAGGGGACTTAAAGTTTTCCTAAGAATGTGAAAAGTTTCAAGGCATATGAAGGGTCAATGGGGGTTATATGAAGAGTCTTTTCTCTTCCTATAAATTGTAAAGTCATTCCCATTTCAAAGGGTTGGTGATTGATTTTGTAAACTCAAGAGTTCATTATACTTAGAGAGAACATAAGAGATATCTGCTTTTTTCCATTTCCTCACAATTTTTCCTTCATTCCCACACTATGTACAACTTTTGTTTAAGCATCAATACAAGAAGAATGAATTTCTAGCCTTTTTTTGACTAAGGGATTTATTGATACTTTGTGCTCATAAATTCTAATCGGTCTTGTTGTTATTTGCAGAGTTGTTTCTTCTCATAAATGCATGTGTTGAAATTTCTAACTAGTGTGTGCAGGAATCTAATTTTCTACCTGCAACATTAGTTCTCCTATCTCATTTCTCACTCCCCTTTCCTTCTTTATAGATAAAGTCCTCTCTAGCAAGAAATTGCTAGCTTTGATGTAGGTCAATGGAGTGCCCCTATTGATCCGACAATTCCTCCAATAAAATTCACCTATTCACGCGCTGCAAATATGGAAGCCGCATCATCTAAGTAGAGGGAATTTGAGTCCCAAAGCATTGCCAAGAAATCCACATATTTGTCTACCTGAAAATTTTTGTCACCAACACTCTTATTTCTTTTATAGTTGTTTCCTACGTCCTCCCGTGCACCGGAGAATATGAAGGATCAAACAGGAAGAGACACATTCTAGATGGTTCGAATCTGCGACTCTTCGTGGATGTATTTTTTATTTTTATTAGTGACATAACCTCTAGTGAGCACAAACCGGTGGTTATACAATCATCGGTCTATGCGTAGGGGTGGTTACACAATCATATGGGTGGCTATGCAACCACCACTCTGCATAAGGCGTCGATTTTGTAACTTAACAATTTGCTCTCTTTTCTAATTACTTTTCTTCTAGTTCTCGGTTACTCGATGAAGTGGTGTTTTCTTAGATCCCTATGGATCACACCTCCCCTGCCCGGGAGGATTTTTGTCTTATAAAAGCTTATCGAGGGAGTAGATGAGGAACCAATTCCCTCAATTTCTCCTTCAAGTACCACCGGGCTTGCCTTGGTGTCATCCCCTTGATTCTCGACTCCTTGCCAATATTCATATGGAACTCTCCTTATTTCTTTGACCTTCATTTGAGCACTACATCCTCCTTTAATTCACCTCGTGAATCCAAGACGGAATATTCTATGGAAGGTTGCAGAACTAACATTCTTCTTCATCAAGCATGTTGGGGTTAGCACATCGGTTGTACAAACAATATATCAGATCTAAGCATACATGCAAATAAAAGTGGATATTCTACCAGAAGAAATATACAAAACAAGATACATAAATCAACACCAGATTTAACATGGTTCACCCAGTGTGGGCTATGTCCACCAAGAAACAAGCCAATCTATTATCCAAAGCTTTGATAAGATATACAATGAAGATTTACAATCTTCCACACCTCTCAGATGTTCAATACTTTCTTCCTTCAAGCTTTTGCTCTACCACCAAGAATTCTCTCTCACCAACCTTTTTCAAGTTCTTTCTAATTCTTGTTTTTCATTACTTCTAAACCCTAGCTTTTGTGCTTATATAGTCGTTTATAGACTTAGGGCACTTAGCCATGTAATTACAATCAATAAATCTATTTTAATGCTAAAAATAGATATAATTCCCAAGAGTTAATTAAAACTTCACACATAGGTAACCGACGTTGGTTTTGCCTAACCATCATCGGTTCTACTTGCCCTCTTGACCGATGTCGGTCTTCCCTGACCAATGCCGGTCTTCCCTTAACCGATGTTGGTTACTGTGTTTTCCAACAAGTTCCAATTACATGCTAAAATGAAGTAATTGAGCTCCACAACTCAATAATCTCCCACTTGGAGTTTAATTACTACACCATACCTATACAATGTCATTCTTGGATCCTTGGCTTTTTTCTTCCTCTTCAAGTCTCAAACTCGAAGACCAACAGAAGTGGAGTGTAGCTCCAACTTCTCCTTTTCTAATGGCTTCGTTAGCATATCCGCAAGGTTCTTGCTCGTATGAATATTTTCCAGATTCAACTGTCCATCCTCTAATACTTGCCGTATGAAGTGATACCTCAATTGAATGTGTTTTGTTCTCGAATGAAACGTTGAGTTCTTTTCCAAATGAATTGCACTCTGATTGTCACTAAACAATTTACAATCACTTTACTCCTTTCCCAAATCTTCCATGAACCTACTCATCCATATCATCTCATTACTAGCCTCTCAGAATCGCAACATACTCTACCTCTGTAGTAGACAAAGCCACAACCTTCTGCAATCTCGAAATCTAGCTAACTTTCATTCCAACTATTGTGAATATATCCAGTAGTGCTCCTCCTACCATCCAGATCTCCAGCCATATCCAAATCAACATAGCCACATAATGAAATATCTAAACCTCCATAGCATAACTACATGCTAGATGTCCCTTTCAAATACCTGAGTATCCATTGGACTACTTTCTAATGCTCTTTACTTGGATTAGCCATATATCTACTCACAACTCCCACTTCCTATGTAATGTTTGGTCTGGTACAAACCATAGCGTACATGAGACTTCCAACTGCTGAAGCATATGGCACTCATGTCATGTATTTGACCTCCTCATGTGATGAAGGACACTAATCTTTGCTCAATTTGAAGTGTCCAGCCATAGGTGTGCTAATAGGTTTTGCATTTTGCATGTTGAACCTTTCTAACACCTTGTAGATATAATCCTCTTGAGACAAATACAATTTCTTGTTTTCCTATCTCTATGTATTTACATGCCAAGGATTCTTTTTGCAGCTCCTAAATCCTTCATAGAAAATGTGTGAGCTAGCTTTCTCTTAAGCTCACCAATGTCCTGCATACTAGATCCTGCAATAAGCATATCATCCACATATAGTAACAAAATAATATAGCTCCCATTTTCAAGCTTCTTGAAATAAACACAATGGTCGATTCACATCTCAAGTAACCATGCTCATGCATAACACTATCAAACCTTATGTACCATTTTTTTAGAGCTTTCTTGAGCCCATATAGGCTCTTTTTCAACCTGCACACTAGTTTCTCCTTACCCTTGACTTCATACCCAAGTGTTCATTGCATATAAATTTCTTCATCCAAATCACCATGAAGGAAAGTCGTCTTCACATCTAGTTGCTCTAAATGCAAATCTTCTACTGCAACTAAACTCAATACAATACGAATAGAAGTCATCTTAACAACAGGAGAAAATATTTCACCAAAGTCAATACCTACTTTATGTGCAAATCCCTTTACTACAAGCCTTGCCTTGTACCTTTTATGTCCACCCTCTTCTTCCTTAATCCTGTAAACCCACTTGTTCTGTAATGTCCTCTTACCTACTAGAAACTTAACCAAATCCCAAGTTTGGTTATGTTCCAAGGAGTCCATCTCCTCATCCATGCCATGCTCCCACTAGACGTGAGTCTTATCCTGCATTGCTTCTTCAAAGCTCTCTGGTTCACCACTATCAGTCAATAATAAATAAAATAGAGAAGGTGTAAATCTTTCTGGAAGTTTACTTACCCTTTGTGACCTTCTCACAGAGTTTGGGGTACCAGAGGCTCTATCTAGGCCTCCTGAACATTAGTATCAACTTCTGACAGTGACCGACATTAGTCACCTCTAACCGACATTAGTTCTGCTAACCGATGCCGGTTCTGATCCTCTGTAACCATCAGTGGTTCATCTGACCGATGCCGGTCAGGGACTAACCGACCACGGTTACTGTGTATTTCTGTAGGTGTTTCTTTAAAACCTCGAGAGTTCATTTTCATCAATAAACTTCTCAATTTTCTCATCCTTGGGTACCAAAATTTGATCCTTATACATTCTCTTTTCATTCCATTCAACATCACAACTCCTAATAATTTTAGAATTCTCTAAATCCCAAAAATGGAAACCAAAATCACCATATCCATAACCAATGAAAGTGCACCTCTTGGATTTTGCATCCAAATTTTTCTATTTTCCCTATCAACATGCACAAAAGCTTCTAAACCAAAAAATTTAAGAAAAGAAAGATCTACCTCTTTTCAGTCCAAGCTTCCTCTCGTATTCCTTCATCGAGTGAACTTGAAGGGCCATGGTTAATCAAATAAACTTCGATATCAAATGCTGACCAACGTTAGTCACCTCTAACCGACATTAGTTCTACTAACCGATGCCGCCCGATCCTCTATAACCATCATCGGTTCATCTGACCGATGCCGATCGTGGACTAACCGACCACGGTTATTGTGTATTTCTGTAGGTGTTTCTTTAAAACCCGAGAGTTCATTTTCATCAATAAACTTCTCAATTTTCTCATCCTTAGGTACCAAAATTTGATC
The DNA here is from genome assembly GCA_018340775.1 of Taxus wallichiana var. yunnanensis. NCBI lineage: Eukaryota > Viridiplantae > Streptophyta > Pinopsida > Cupressales > Taxaceae > Taxus > Taxus wallichiana. The sequence continues at coordinate 749,540,447 of CM031237.1, read as the reverse complement.
CCTGTACATTCTCTTTTCATTCCATTCAACATCACAACTCCTAATAATTTTAGAATTCTCTAAATCCCAAAAACGGAAACCAAAATCACCAGATCCATAACCAATGAAAGTGCACCTCTTGGATTTTGCATCCAAATTTTTTCTATTTTCCCTATCAACATGCACAAAAGCTTCTAAACCAAAAAATTTAAGAAAAGAAAGATCTACCTCTTTTCCAGTCCAAGCTTCCTCTGGTATTCCTCCATCTAGTGAACTTGAAGGGCCACGGTTAATCAAATAAACTATCGTATCAATCAAGCTTCTACCCAAAATTGCAAGGGCAATCCAAAATGTATCCTCATACTTCTAGCACGTTCCATGATTGTCTTGTTCATTCTTTTCTGTAACACCATTCTCTTGTGGTGTTCTTGGAACCGTTCTTTCTCTACGTATCCCATTCATTGAACAATAATCATTGAAAGCTTTACTACAATATTCACCACCATTGTCAGATCTAAGACACTTTAACTTAGAATTTAATTCATTCTCAACAAGGGCTTTCCATCTTTTAAAAGTCTCAAAAACATTAGATTTACATTTAATACAATAAACCCATACCTTTCTTGTAGCATCATCAATGAAAGTAACATAATATTGGGATCCTCCATGAGAAGCTACCTGAGATGGTCCCCACACATCTGAGTGTACAAGCTCCAATTTATGCTCCTTCTTAGTTGCCCCAACTTTGAGAAATCTCACTCTCTTTTTCTTTCCAAAGATACAATGCTCACAGAAATCAAGATCTAAATATTTCAAATTTAATAACTTACCCTTAGCCTTTAAGATCTGCATTCTTTTTTGACTCATATGACCCAACCGATTATGCCACATGCATGCATCTGAATCTGAAGTAGATATTGCAGAAAATGAATCAATAATACAGGTAGATAAATATAACGTTCCTACCTTCTTACCTCTTGCCACAACAAAAAGAACCCTTGGTGACTTTCCAAGAGTCTCCCGTAAAAGTAACCATGCAACCCGATTCACCTAGTTGCCTCAGTAAAATAAGATTCCTCCTTAGGGCTTGGCACATGCCTCACACTTTTAATACCCACGTATTAAAATTCGTAATTTTAGATGAACTTCCCTTTTACCAGTAATACTGCAAGGTTCATCATCACCCAAATAAACATGCCCAAAATTGCCCTGGACATAATTTCTGAAATAACCCTTATTAGGGGTTGCATGGAAAGAAGCTCCTGAATCTAAAACCCATGATTCAATTCTATTGTCCAAAGAAAGAATAAGAGCATCTTGCATTACCTTTGATGAAGCAAGATTCACCTCTTTACCTTTGTCTGGTTGTTGATTCTCTTTATCCTTTGACCAACAATCTTTCTTTGCATGTCCTTTCTTTCCACATTTCCAACAAGTAATTCCCTTACTTCTGGATTTAGATCTGCTTTCCCTTGACTTTGATTTCCCATTACTCTTACTCTTGGATCTCTCTTTCTACTGCCTTGCTTTCTACATTCAAAGCATTTCCAAATGATGTTTCCTCTGTACTCTTCCTGTGAATTTCTTCATTCAAGATTATACTAACCACATCATCAAAATTTAAAATATTATTAGCAGATGATGTATTACTAACAACCATTACCAAGTTGTCCCAACTATCAGGCAAAGAACATAAGAATAAAAGTGCTTTTACTTCATCATCAAATAATATAAAGAACTAATTTTAATTGAATTACGATAGATCGAAATCATTCAAATGACTATAGGTAGATTCACCTTCATGCATCTTAGAACTAAATAGTTTCTTCATCAAATAAACTTTATTTGAAGCACTAGGTTTTTCATATAAATTAGCAAGATATTTCATTAAGTCTACCGTAGAAGCCGCTTTTGTAATATTGGAAGCCACGGATGCTGCCAGGCTCAATCTTATAGATCCCAAAGCCTTTCTGTCAAGAATCTTCCATTCTTCATCAGTCATCTTCATAGGTCTAGACTTCTCATCCAACGGTAAGTACAAATCTCTTTGATACAAATAATCCTCAATCTACATCTTCCATAATTGATAATTTCGGCTGTCAAATTTCTCTACCTTGTATTTATTATCTTCTTGCCATTGTTGTAGCTCCCACTCAATCAGAAAACCCTATGTGAGTAAATATGTCAACACAGTAAAATCCTCAAACAAAGATCTGATACCATTGTTGGGGTTAGCACACCAATTATACAAATAATATATCAAATCTAAGCATACATGCAAATAAAAGTGGATATTCTACCAGAAGAAATATACAAAACAAGAGACATAAATCAACACCATATTTAACGTGGTTCACCCAGTGTGGGCTACGTCCACCAAGAAACAAGCCAATCTATTATCTAAAGCTTTGACAAGATATACAATGAAGATTTACAATCTTCCACACCTCTCAGATGTTCAGTACTTTCTTCCTTCAAGCTTTTTCTCTACCACCAAGAATTCTCTCTCACCAACCTTTTTCAAGTTCTTTCTAATTCTTATTTTTCATTACTTCTAAACCCTATATTTTGTGCTTATATAGTCGTTTATAGACTTAGGGCACTTAGCCATGCAATTACAATCAATAAATCTATTTTAATGCTAAAAATAGATATAATTCCTGAGAGTTAATTAAAACTTCGTTGCATTAACCGACACCGCTTCTCCCTAACGTCACTCGAGCTTCCTACTTGCCCTTGACCTATATCGGTCTTCCCTAACCGATATCGGTCCGCCTCTTAACCGATGCGATTCTTCGTGTTTTCCAACAAGTTCCACCGCATGCTAAAATGAAGTAATTGAGCTCCACAACTCAAAAAGCATGGATGGCTCATACAGGTGCAATTTCTCACAATTTACTACTGAGTACATCTGCGCATGAAGTGTGGTAAGTCAAGTTTGAAAGTATTTTCTCCAACCTGCTCCAGTATAGTGAAGGGTCCATACCGTAGTGGTTTGAGTTTCCTTGTTTGACCTTGTAGTCTTTCCTTTCTCAAGTACAACAAAAACTTGTCTCCAACATGAAGTTTTTGTTCTCTACGATGTTGATCGTGCCTAGCCTTATACTTGGCTTGAGACTTTTCCAATTGTTCTTTTACCTTGAGATGGATTTGTCGGATCCTCTCAATGAACTTTGTTGCTCTAGTCACTTTTAAGTCATGTATCTCTCTTCTTCCTATTGTCCAACTACAATGTCCAAGTGGATTGGTAGGTAGATACCCCAAGCATGCTTCAAAAGGTGACTGCATAGTGGATGTGTGTACTACCCTATTGTAGGAATGTTGAATGTAGGCTAAGGACTCGTCCCAAGTCCGTGGATATTTGCTATTGTATCCTCTAATCAATTGTACCAAATTCTTGTTTACCACCTTTATTTTTCCATCCGTTTGGGGATGGAAGGTCGTGTTTTCTTTGTAACTTGGTGTCCATATTGTCCCACAAAGTAGTCTAAAAATTCCCCAAGAACCTAGAATCTCTGTCAGAAATAATAGACTTTGGCAAACCAAAATGCACCCATACATTAGCAAAGAAAAGTTCAGCTACCTCATGTCCTTTTATTGTCTTTTTACATGCCATAAGAACACACATTTTTCTAAATCTATCAACAACAACATATAGATAATCATGGCCATGTTTAGACATAGGTATTCCTCCTACAAAATCCATAGAGATATCCTCCCAAGGTTGAGTAGGGACTAGTAAAGGCATATACAAACCTTCCTTCTTGATTTTAGGCTTAAGTACAATTTTTTTACATCCTCTTATGAATTTAGATACTTCTTCTTGCATATTGGGCCAATATACATACCTTTGCAAGTGGGCCATGGTCTTTCCAACACCAAAATGTCTTGATACTTTTGAGGTATGTGCTTCCCTCATCAATAAAATCCTTTCTTATTTTGGCACACAAAGATTCCCCCATCGGTAGAGCAACCCATATTTGAGATAACAATCATCAATACATGTCCTTTCAACCCCTTTGATTGCAACTGCTGATATGTCACCCCAAAATATTTTTCTTGAGCATATGCCTCTCTGTAAGCTTCCTTCGTGAAGGGCTCAAAATGAGAGATGGTGGCCAAACTTAATATTTTCTCTTGTGTAGGTGGCATAGGAAACATGTT